>OZ012735.1:264086308-264253808 GCA_963859935.3 Lathyrus sativus
ACTCTGGTCAACTGATTAATTTTATCTCATTAAATTTAATTCGTCTGCTTTACAAGTTTATAAATTATTTTTTTTAATTTAATTTATTTTATATATTTGATATTTTAAATTAATATTTAAAAAAAATTAAAAAAAAAACAAAAATTATATAATTAAAAAATAGAAGGTTAAGATTTAGGATAATTATTCAAAATTTATTCTTGGATAACTATATATATATATATAAACAAACTTTTTAGTTATCTAACTTAATTTCTTTTATTCATACTTATAAACAAAATTTAAAATTTTAGATGTAAATCAAATATCAAATTATATTCAAATTGGTTCGATTGATTGATAGATATAACTGTGATTAATTTTACTTTAGAAGATAATGAAAAATAAGATACAATTAGTGATTTTTCATTTTTTTAAATAAAATTTGATAGTTGTAAGAGAAATAAGAAAAATTGATAGTCTTTGAACGATTTTCTTTTTTCGTTTCTCATGGTTGGGCGAGTACGGGGTGTAACACCCTAAATTCCGACTCACAATTAAAAGGATAGAATTCATATTTTAGGATGTTACTCAAAACACAACTACATACTTTTAAAATATTTTCAAAACACGCAACGAAACTCGAAATAAATAACATATCTCAATTTTCTCATCTAGTTGAAAATTCTTAATCAAAATAGCATAATCCAAAATTTTAAATCAAAACAAATAACACACCTCGTTTCTGATGTTAGATATCATAGCACATAAACAAAGAAAAACTCCAAGGTCATCTTCCAACTCACAACATCACTTACTTCTCATGAGTATCTGTACAAAAATGTAGAAAGCAACACAAAACAAACAGGAAAGGGATGAGAATACGCTCAAATATATTAACATTGTAAAAGAATGCAAGGGTAGATCAAATCACAAAACTAGCAACACACATTCAATTACACGTCAGCAAAACAATCCAATTCACAGAGTCTTTATGTATGCAATGTGACTCACGACTCAACTAGGCATGACAATATAACCCATACCCGCAGGTACCCGCCCCGAATTTGACGGGGAAAATCCGCTTTGACTAGGTTTGAGTTCGGGTTTGGGTTTTCCCCGATTTTTAAATATAGGGACGGGGCGGGTAATGGGGACTATAGTACCCACCCCGAACCCGTCCCCGAACCCGCCCCGTTTATTATTATTATTATTATTTTAAAAAATCATAATATTTTTTATAAAATCATACATTATATTTTTAACTCTTCCACTTCTCGTTGATTAGTTGCTGATTATCAATTAGACATATACAATTCGAAATATATGTTTGAAATTCTTCGAGATTGTATTTTATTTTTGTAATACAAGTTAGTATTTCTTAAGATTGGGACAGGTTTTGGATTTGGGGCGAAATTTGGGTTCGGGGAAAAATTTGGGTTTGAGGCAGGATTTGGGTTTGGGGGCGGGGCGGGAATCCCCGAACCCATTTGGGACGGGGTTGGGGTTCAATTATTCATCCCCGCTGGGATTCGAGGCGGGGAACGGGGATTTATTTGGGATTCGGGTTTGGGTTTGGGGAATACAAAAATTGTCCCCGTTGCCATCCCTAGACTCGACTCTATGCATGTGCTACCAATTTGGACATCAAAGGTTTGTTACTGATCTCATCCACTAAACAATGGTTCCTAATTTGACCGGGTCTCCACTTCTGAACTCATGACTTGCCTTTTTCAACATACCGACACAGTATGATGCATTGCATACAATAATGCAACAACAACAATTATGGTTCCACTTTTAACCATAATCAACAATGCAATATAGCATGCAATAGTAGTCTCCACTTCTGAACTATCCACCTCGACATAACACATACAGTTACGTTCACGATACATAATTGTATTCACAACACAACAACTCGTGCACATAACCAAATCTACCACTTATAATTATGTATTTTAAATTTAATTCAATTATGATTTCATTATCATAATAATCGACCATAATTAATTAATCAATTATTTTTGGCCATGAGAACTCATTTGAATCTCCAATTTTGAACCCCGGTACCTGATTTGCACATAAAAGAATAGATACATATGATACATGGATCAAATTATCACATGCTCATCAATTATAATTCAGTTTTATTAATTAATCTCAAATTCAAGTTTATACTCATAACATCAAAACAACTCAAAGACAACAACCAATGTCACAATTCATACCAACGCATTATACATATTATTCAGCATATGGCAAAGCACAAATTCACACATTAAGCATGAAAATTAACATGGATGATCATATAATCAACATCAAAACTCATAAAACACAGCAAAAGTGAGAGGATGTTTGGTAATTCCACCACCTTTAATAGGTCTTTTTACAAATACTCCATTCAAAAACACCTAGCAAAATTGGAGTTTAAACTAACAAAAAGAAATAATAGTATAAATGTTGTTCAAAGTTTTAGAGAAGTAGTTATTATTGTTGCAACACCATTCAGAAAATAACATCATCCCACGCCATTCCTATGTTGCAAAAACTTGTCATATAAATCTTCATTATAAGATGATTTGTTCTTGGACCCTTTCAATTTAACCTGACACCCCATAAACGTATGCTTTTTCCATAATATCTGATCTGACCTTATCAGAAGGGGATCACGGGCTGGCCACACTCTGTTGGACTGCTACCTGTTCACCGGTGATGAGGAGGAGAAGGGGGGTGTACCTGCAAGACACTCTGATGCCAAAGTAAGGAATTGGGCAGAGTGAGAGCAGAGTACAGAAAAGGGTAAGAAGTGAATTACCTGACCCTCTTGTGGAAGTGGGTATTTATAGAGAGACCCCAACGCTGGGCCAACGGTCACTTGTGGTGGGCTGGATGGCCAGGCCCAACCCAGGTGACTGCTAGGGCTTACGTGGCATAGTGAAGACCAGGACGTGGTCTTCGCCCTAGTCCAACTGTCCCTTGATCTCCGGAAAGTGGGTTTGACCTGCTCTTTCGGAGGTGGGCAGTTGGTTGGTGACGTGTCCCCGCGAAGGGGAGCATGTGGAGAACGTGTGTATGGCACGGTGTCCTTCCCGCGGAGGGGAGCTCGCGAGGTTTCCCGGAGGTGTGTCGTTCTCCCTGCGGAGGGGAGCACACGAGGGCGTGGAGGAGACACGTTGTCCTGCTCGAAGGCATGGGGGTTCTGCCCGAGGAGGGCTAGTCTGTCCGAGGAGGGGAGAGCGCAGGGGGCGTCTTGAGGCACGCCGTTCTGCTCGGCGGGAACATGCTCTGCCTGTCGAGGGGAGTCGCGTGCCCGAACAACCTGCTTAAATCATATTGGGCCTTGGTTGTGCATCATTGGGCTGGGCCGCGAGGGAGGCCGGGCCCAGGCCAGAACAGGAGCCCCCCAAGTCAAAGCTCTTCGGGGGAGAGCGAGGACTTGAGGTCGTTGCTTCGGGGAAAGAGATAGCG
Organism: Lathyrus sativus; assembly: GCA_963859935.3. Classification (NCBI taxonomy): domain Eukaryota; kingdom Viridiplantae; phylum Streptophyta; class Magnoliopsida; order Fabales; family Fabaceae; genus Lathyrus; species Lathyrus sativus. The sequence continues at coordinate 264,089,759 of OZ012735.1, forward strand.
CGGCGTGTGACCCGCCGACTTGTGCTCGGCGGGGCGCACGTGCGCAAGGGTCTCTTCCTGTCGTCGGGTGCGCGGGGCAAAGGCACTTGAAGGGACGCGACTATTAGTTTGCCGCCACATGTCACGCACCGAGTGGGCGTGAGGGCGGCTACTCTAGGGTACTCAAAAGCCTAGTGTCGCTTCGAGTTCTGCGTCGGGTTATAAATATGGGGGGTCCCTGTGCACTTTTTGCTTTTCCCCTTGCTTTCTCACCTGCGAAGCTCTGTAATTCCTCCCCGTCTGCCGTTGCTGTGAATCGCCGCCGCGCCGTTAATTCCGCATCTCGTCTCTCCTCATCCACAAAGTGAGTTTTCTTCTTCTTTTCTTTTGTTTCCGTCGTTTAATTTGGGCTGGTGGTCGGGGCATGATGAATGCCCCGAGGAGAGATGCGAGTTTCGCCGTGTCTGGTGGTTTTTAGGGTTGTTTAGATGAATGTCCCGGGGAGGATCGATTGTTCCGATAAATGCCCCGGGGATGGACGCATTCTCTGATGAAGCCCCCGGGGAGGGGCGATAGGTTAGCTTTGAACGCCCCGTGGAGAAGTGGCGGGGTGTGCCCCTCGGGTGCTACCCGGGTGTTCGTCTTTTGTTCACGCGCCCGCCGTCGTCGCCCCTTCACTTGACCTGCGGTGGAAGGGTGGATTTGATCCTGGCTATCAAATTCACCGTTATCCTCTGCTTTTCAGGTGTACATGTCGGCCTTAATACCAGGGACGATGGTCGAAGACAACGAGCCCAAGATCCCATATTTTGACGAGCGAGTTCTCCCTGTCGAGGAGTGGGTGGCCGACGAGCCCCTATCCACCCTTTTTTATTTCGCGCTCGATGCGTCTGGTGCCTATGCCACTATAGAGGACCGGGAGGAGGGGGATCCGCAGGATTGGCAGGTGTACCGTCCCAAAGAACATCATCGTATTTGCTCGAGCTATGGGTGGCGGACGTTCCCTATGCACGAGTTCTATTTTAAAGAGGCCCGACTCAGACTGCCCTTCTCCAATTTTCACTTGGGCCTTTTCGACTGGCTGCGTCTGGCCCCATCCCAGCTGCATCCTAACGCGCTGGCTTTTATCCGTGCATTCGAGCTGGTGTGTGACTTTCTCCAGGTCGAAGCCATGGTGCCTTTATTCTTCCGCATTTTTCATCTGCAACGGCAGATGGTGAACGGTCGGCAGGGTTGGGTCTCGTTCAAACAGCCGACCACGCTCTTTAAGACGTATAGTGACTCCGTCCTAGACTTCAAGGGCCGCTTCTTCCTCGTAAGGCCGATCACACGGAAAGGCTCGGACTCCCTTTTTGCCGAAGGGGAGCGCGTGGTGGACGACCAGCGGTTCGTCGCGTGACTCCCGAAGATGCATTTGCTGTAGACCCCGGAGCATTTTAACCGGGGGACCAACCGTTACATAGTGCGGGCTGGGACCCTTGATGCGGGGGACATGGCCGCCTACATGAAAATAGTGGCGTTTGTGCAGGGTCTGCCACCGTTGAGACTGGTGACGCCTACGGTCGGTATATTCTCGACGCCAAGGGGAATGTGCGAACGAAGAAGAGGCTGATCAATACGAAAACCCTGCTCGGGTGTGCCTCGGAGGCGGACGCTCTTTATTACCTAGGTGGGGTTGCTCCCCTTTTCTGGTGACTCTTTCGTTTCGTCTATCGCTGACTTCTTTTTTATGTTTTTTGCAGCGAACATGTCTTCTATCGAAGAGCGGGTGAAGAAGTTGTGTGCCTCGAGGGTTGCCGGGGTCCCGAAGACGCGGGTGAGCCAATTGGTCAGGCAAGAAGTCGTGGTCCAGGGCGGTCAGAGCTCGTCTTCGTCTCCCCAGGAGAGTCAGTCTCCTTCGTCTCAGGGAACTGCGAAGAGGCCAAGAACCGAGGAGCCTAGTGGCCTGATTGATCTGACGACCGGGTCATCTGAGGAGGGTTACGTCGTCCCGCCGTGCCACCAACACCCGGGCTATTTTCACGGGGCCCGGTCCCCCACTATCTCTGCCGGCAAAGTGAAGGCTGTCCGGGATGCCGATCGAGAGTCTCGTCGTTGCATCTTGGCAGAGGATTTGGCTGCGATGATGCGGACCTTTACCACAGCAATGGTCCTGAGTGAGGAGGGTTGTTCCGCCGCCGAGCTGACCAAGTTGCGGGGAGATCTCACCTTTATGCAGTCGCGCCTTGACAAACTCATCGAGGAGCTGGAGAAGAGTCAGAAGGACGCTGCAGACCAGCGCAAGCGGGCAGAAGGTGCCGAGGAGAAGGTGACGTCGGTCGAGGAGAAACTGGGGGCGGCGGAGGCCGAGGTGCAAGCGCTGACGGTTTGCCTGGAGGTTCTGGACAGCGCCCTCCATCCGTCCGAGGATGAGACTGAGGAAGAACGGCGGATGATTACGCGTGCTGATTTGATTGCCCGGGTTCGGGTGCTGGAGAGCGATTTCCTGGACGCTGTCGAGGTCGGGTTCAAGAGTGTTGTTGCGCAGCTCCAAATCGTTAACCCTGGCACTGCTCTGGTCGTTGACAGGATCGGGCCCTATCACGAGATCATTGATGGGAAGGTGGTTGACCCGGAGCTCGTCGTCCCCGATGCCGTCGCCGTGGATGCTGAGAAGGAGGGCGAGGATGTGTAAATTTTCCTGGGCCTGCGTGCTCGTAGTTTTCTGGGCCTGCGCGCCGATGTTTTATAATTTTCTTGTTTTCTTTGTTGGGCCTGCGTGCCCTTGTTTATGTAATATTGACTACTGGGCTGGTGCCCGCTTTTGATTAATATATTTCTGAGAATTTTCTAAGTGTGCGCTCGGTTTCGTTTTTTGCATGTTTGTTTATGCTCGTTTTATTTCTGCACGTACTTGTATGCTCGAAATGTATGTGTGTTAGAAATGCATGTTTAGTATGCCTTTGGGCCTGTTTGGGGTAGTAGCTCGACGAAGATTTGTGTCCGGTTGTGTGGGGAACTAGCCGGCTGGTCGGCTTTGTTGCCTGACCGGATCGGGGGTATTTTTCCCCGTAACGTGGACGTCCCATCGCGAGCTAGGTGTCCTGCCGAAGTCGGTACGGCGGTGGGGAATCTCGTTCGAGGTGTTCCCCGCCGAGCAAGGCCTTCTACCCGCGCGCACAAGATGCAGGGCTTGCTTTTGCTCTGGTCGTTAGGAGACGCGAGGAGGTGCGGTGGTACCATGTCGCCCCCCCAGTGGTCGCGACGGCTGGCCGTCGCGGGGAGTGTTCGACTGTAGTACCGCTTAAGTTTCTTGGCGTTCCATGGTCGAGCTAGTTGTTCCCCGTGTAGGTTTTCGAGGTAGTAGGCCCCATGCTCCGTTTTGTCACGGACACGTTAGGGACCTTCCCAATTTGCGGCTAGTTTACCTTCGTGTGAGTCCTTCTGGTTTCTGCGCAGGACTAAATCGCCGATTTGGAAGTTGCGTTTCAGGACTTTGGTGTCGTGGCGGAGTGCCACCTGCTGTTTCAACCGGGCTTCCCGAAGGGCTGCTCCTGATCGAATCTCCTTGACAAGGTCGAGCTCTGCACGTAAGGCGTCGTCGGTGTCGAGGGGAGCTTCAGTTCGTCTAGATGGTTCGCGTATCTCGACCAGGATCACGACTCCGGTTCCATACGTGAGGCGGAATGAGGTCTCCCCCGTGGTTGAGTGGGGCGTAGTTCGGTATGCCCAGAGGACGCTGTGGAGTTCCTCGACCCATGCCCTCTTGGTGTCGCCGAGTCGTCGTTTTAGTCCCCTGAGGATGACCATGTTCGCGGATTCCGCCTGGCCGTTTGTTTGGGGATGCTCGACCGAGGTGAAATAGTGTTTGGTTCCGAGCTTGGTGACGAAGTCTCGGAATTTTTTATCTGTGAACTGCATGCTGTTGTCTGTGACGAGGGCGAGCGGGACCCTGAATCGTGCGAGGATATTTCGTTTGTAAAATCGAAGTATGTTCTGGGCCGTGATTTTGGCTAGGGCTTCAGCCTCAATCCATTTGGTGAAGTAGTCCACGCCCACGATGAGATACTTGTTCTGATAGGAGCCTAGGGTGAAGGGGCCGAGGATGTCCATCCCCCACCATGCGAATGGCCACGGGGAGGAGAGGGATTTGAGTTCGGTCGGTGGGGCGAGGTGCATGTCCCCGTGTCTTTGACATTTGTCACATTGCTTGACGTGCTCCCTCGCGTCTGTTTGCATCGAAGGCCAGTAGTATCCTGCTCATAAGGCCTTTCTCGCCAGGGATCATCCTCCGAGGTGCTGCGCGTTGATGCCCTTGTGGATCTCCTCTAGAACGGCTGCGGCCTGGGAGTTGTCGATGCATTTGAGGAGTGGGATCGCAAAGCCTCTTCGATATAGTTTGCCCTCGAGGAGGACGTACGAGCAGGCTCGTCGCTTAGTCGCGCTTGCCTCTTTGGGGTCGGCTGGTAGGCGGCCTGTGCTGAGGTAGGTGTGTAGCGGTGTCATCCAATAGCCGGTATCTCCTATTGCATTGATGTCGAGCGGGGCGGTGGCCGCTTTGGTGCTCGGGTGCGATAGGACTTCTTGGATGAACGACTTGTGGCCTCCTCGTTTTTTGGTGCTCGCTAATTTTGAGAGAATATCGGCTCAAGTGTTCTGCTTGCACGGGACATGCTGAATCTCTGCGGAGTCGAAACTTTGTAGTTTTTCGATGATAAGTGCTAAGTATTCGGCGAGGTTGTTGTTTTTTGCTTGATATTCTCGTCGTACTTGCGAGGCGACCAGCTGGGAATCTGTGTAGATTTTAATTTCTCTGGCCCCGAGGTCTGATGCCAGGCGAAGTCCGGCTAGGAACGCTTCATACTCGGCTTGGTTGTTAGTCGTTGGGAAAGCCAGTGTGAGGGAAACCTCTATGATGGTGCCCTCTTTGTTGTCGAGGATGATGCCTGCTCCGTTGCCCGTGGAGTTGGAGGAGCTGTCCACGAAAATGGTCCATATGTGGCTCCCCGTGGTAGGGTCTGGTGAGGAGGTCATCTCGACAACAAAATTGGCCAGGGCTTGGGCTTTGATGGCTTTCCGGCCTTCGTAGACGATGTCGAACTTAGATAGTTCTAACGATCATTACAGCATGCGTCCAGCCATGTCGGGCCGGCCGAGGAGCTGGCGGATGGGCTGATCGGTGCGGAGCACGATGGTGTGTGCTAGGAAGTAATGTCGGAGCCGCCGTGCAGCGGTGATGAGGGCTAGGGTGACTTTTTCGATCAGCTGGTATCGGACTTTGGGACCGTGGAGGGCTTTGCTCGTGAAGTAGATGGGCTTTTGCCCCTCTTTGGTTTCTCTGATGAGAACGCTGCTGACGGCCTCGTTAGCTACGACCAGGTATAGGTATAGGGTTTCGCCCATCATGGGTCGTGTCAGCACCGGTGGTTTGGACAGGACGCGTTTGAGGTGGCGGAGGGCTTGCTCGCATTCCTCTGTCCAATCGAACACGGTCTCCTTCCTGAGTAGTTTAAAAAAGGGGAGGGCGTGTTGTGCAGATTTGGCGATGAACTGGGAAAGTGAGGCGAGCACGCCGTTGAGGGATTGGATGGACTTCTTCGTGGTGGGTGTGGTGATTTCCGAAAAGGTGTGGGACTTGTTCGGGTTTGCTTCGATCCTCCGCTCGATCAGGTAGTAGCCAAGGAATTTTCCTGCGCGGACACCGAAGGTGCATTTCTCCGGGTTGAAGCGCATTCGGCAGGTCCTCGCGGTGTCGAAGACCTTTCTGAGATGGGTTGTGTGGTCGAATTCCGTGCAGGATTTGACGATCATGTCGTCCATGTACACTTCGAGCATGTCGCCGATTTTTCCCCGGAAGACATTGTTCATCATCCGTTGGTACGTGGCACCGGCGTTCTTTAGGCCGAAGGGCATTAAGTTGTAGTAATAGTTGCCCAACGCCGTCATGAAGGCCGTGCTTTGTTTATCGTGCTCGGCCATCGGGATCTGGTTGTACCCCGAGTATGCGTCCATGAAGGATAAGAGCTTGAAGCCCGCGGAGTTGTCGACGAGTTTGTCGATGTTGGGGAGAGGGTAGGCGTCCTTAGGACATGCCCGGTTGAGATCGGTATAGTCAACACACATGCGCCATTTTCCATTATTCTTTTTAACGAGTACAACGTTGGACATCCAGGTTGAATACCGGGCTTCCGAAATAAAATTGTCCTCTAAGAGGTCTTTTACAGCTTTTTCAGCCGCCACCGACTTTTCGGGGGACTGTCTATGCCTACGTTGCACTACGGCCTTTACGGTCGGGCTGATGGACAGCTGATGGCAGGCGACTTTGGGGTCGAGTCCGGGCATTTCTGCGGCGCTCCAGGCGAAGAGGTCGGCGTTCTCGCGGAGACAGGCATGTAGCTGTTTCTTCGCTAAGTCTGGAAGTTCGGCTCCGATCTTCACGGTTCTACTTTTGTCTTCATCGAGTGTGACGATCTCGAATTCACCGTCCGAGATGGGGCGTGCCGGGTGGGTGGGCTGCCCGTTGGACTGGTTGGCTTCGCTGGTCCTTATTTCGTACTCGTGCTCTTCGGTGAAGCGGCTGTCGAGGTCCACGAATCCGACGAGCTCCTTTGGTTCGCTCTTCGGCGTCATGGTTGGGGTTGCCTTCTTAGTTGCTGGAGCGATGGTGTCTAAACCTTTCAGTGCGGCCTCGAAGCACCTCCAGGCTGCCTCGATGTCTCTGTTCAGGGTCACCACAGCCCCCCGCTTCGTGTAGTACTTCATCTTTAGGTGGACGGTGGAAGGCACCGTGGTGAGTTCTGCTATCGTCGTTCTGCCCAGGATACAGTTGTAGAGGGACGGGCACTCGATGACTAAGAAACAGATGCTGATCTCCCTGGCCGTTTCTTCTTCCCCGAACGTGACTTTCAGCTCCACGTACCCCCAAGGTCTCGTCGTCGTCCCGTTGAACCCCTGAAGGTCGGAGCCTATGTAAGGGGACAGGTTGGATTCGTCGAGTTGGAGGGTTGTAAAGAGGTGGGTGTACATGATATCCACCGAGCTGCCTCCGTCGACGAGGATGCGTCTGACATCGAAGTTCGTGATCCGCGCCCGTATCAGCAGGGGGATGTTGGAGTTGGGGGAGCCCCCGGGGAGTTGCTCGAGGTAGAATGTGATCGGGTTGGATCAACCGCGAAATTTTTCGAGCGTGCTCATCTTACCGGAGTTGCTTGTGATAAGCTCGTCGAATTTTCTTTTCACCGATCCTATGGACAGGTTCCTTGTGGCGCCGCCCGAGATGACCATGGCTTTAGCAAAGTATTACCACCGACTGGTTGGCCGTACTGGCTCGACGGGTAGGTCGGGGCCTTCGGGGAGGGCGAACTCTCTGCCTGCGAACCAGTCCTCGGGGCGGCTGACGCACAGTGCGACCTGGAGTCTGTTGTCGCTGTTGGAAGAGGGGAGCTCTTCGACTTTCTTTTGGCCTCGGGGGCTTCTTGCCTCGGAGCCTCCCCCCGGGTGTATCTCTTTAGGTGGCCGTCCTTAATCAGGATTTCGATCGCGTCCTTGAGATGGATGCAGTCTTCTGTCACGTGCCCGTGGCTCCTGTGGAATCGGCAGTATTTTGACTTGTCCACATTGGGTTTGGGGGGCGTCGGCCTGGGGAAACGACACCTCCCTGGGCAAATTCGGTTTTGGCGCACTCGGCCAGTATGCGCTCGCGGGAAGCGACTAAGGCCGTGTATTCCATGAATCGGTCGGCGGGGCCGCGTTGTTCGCGGGTGCGGTCTTCCCGACAGCGGTCACCTCCATGCCGCTGGCTTGAGGCTCCGTCATCTCGGTGCCCGCGAGGGGCCTCCCTGTCTCGGGTGTCTCGTGTGGAGTTGGCTGCTTGGGTTTCCTCGAACCGGATATAGTGCGTGGCTCTGTCGAGGAAATCCTACAGGGAAGTTGGTCGGTGTATGCCCACGGCCTCGTAGAACTTGGAGTCGCGGAGTAGACCCTGCTCCATTAGGTAACGTTTTATCTCGTCTGACGTCGTTACCTGCACTGCTTCCCGTGTGAATCTTTCAATGTACTTTCGGAGAGGCTCGTCGGGGGCTTGGATTATCGCGCCGAGGGCGGCTTCTGTCTTTGGGTGGCATCGGGACGCTGTGAAGTGTTTTGAAAACAGGTCCTTCAGGACCCTCCACGACGTAACCGATTTGGGCTCCAGACTTTTGTACCATGTCATGGCGCCTTTCCTTAGGGTCGTCGGGAATAGCCTGCACTTGATAGCTCCTCATACATTTCAGTAATCGAGCATGGCCTTAATGTCTTCCAAGTGATCGTCCGAGTCAGAGGTACCATCGTACGTCGAGAGCGTCGGGGGCTTCTCCATCCCGTGGGGGATAGGGGCAACCATGATTTCCCGGGACAAGGGAGTCCTGTAGTCATCTTTGTCGCTGAGAGCGGGTGACCGAGAAGGAGATGGGCCATTTAGCATAGGCAGTTGGTTTCGGGTCCTTGGCCTTCTGACCGGGGGTTCGACGCGCGGGGGCCTGGTCAGGATTACTGTCGTGTTCTGCTGCCTCCCGCGAACTTGTCTCGTCGGGGATCTGGTGTGCTCCTGCGCTACTTCCGCTCGGGGCCTCTGTCGCACCTCGAAAATTCATTCGAACATACGACCCTTGCGCGAAAGGCGCGGAAATGCGGTTCGACAGAGTCGCCACCGAACTTTATTTTTCCCGAATAGACGGGAGAGGAAAATATCAAGAAAACCTCATAAACGCGAAAGGAACACGACCGTCGCAACCATATTCCTGGGTTCAGGAGTCGGTTATGCGAGGGGAAGGTATTAGCACCCCTCATGTCCGTTGTACTCAACGGGAACCTCTTAATTCGAGTTGATGGATGTTAGCTAAGCTTAATTCTTCTCTTCTCACTACTAAATACTAAAACGATACTATAAAGGGATAAAGACGCTAAGGGGAAAGAAGGTGGTTAGAGGATAGGGTGCTCGCCCAAGGATTGTGGCCCTTGTGCCTACGTATGCTCATTCGGACGAGAATGAGAAATCAGAGCGTCGTAGTTCGACTATAGGAAAGGATGGGGGAAATGGAAGATGGAGGGGATTGTGCTCGCCAAGATCATTGCAATCTTGTGCCTACGTATCTTACATTCAAGAATGAATGAAGAATCAGAGCAGTCGTAGTTCGTGGTAATGACCACGAAAGGAACGAGTTTGAATTGGATTGAAATAGGTACGGATGACAATTACTTGAAGCTTAAGAAAGACTTCTCGGACCCCAAGTAATCGGGAGAGAGAACCAAAGACTTGGAACTCTCTCTTTTTCATCTTAAAAGAGGGTTGTTTTTGAAAGGATGAATTGAGATAGGAGGACGACTACTTGAAGCTTAAGAAAGACTTCTCAGACTCCAAGTAATCGGGAAAGCGAACCAAAGACTTGGAACACTCTCCTTTTCATCGTGAAGGATTTTGTATTCGAGTGGTGTTTGAAATGATGACAATTACTTGAAGCTTAAGAAAGACTTCTCGGACCCCAAGTAATCGGGAGGGCGAACCAAAGACTTGGGACACTCTCTTTTTCATCGTGAAAGGAAAGTTGTTTGAGTTGGAAATAGTTGAACGATGTCGAGTTGTTAATGTTATTTAAAAGCGTCAATTGCTCACACACGAATAAGATAACTCGCATCCAAACAATCGAAAGCAAGCTCAAAGACTTGAACCCACTCTTTACACCTTGAAAAGGATTGAATAGTTGTTAGTTGATTGATAGTTTGTTTCGAAAATCCTTTTGACGTTGGATCAAGGGTTTGACTCATTATCGCGTGCAAAGCGTGTTGGAAATGAAATGATTTGAAAAAAGAGACCGACTTGACTTACGCATCAAGGGTCGAGTTGTAATAGGTTGATGGCGAATGCGTATGAGCACTCGACTTACGAGGTTGTTTAAAAATGCCTCGATGATGAATCGAGAATTAGTTTGAAAATAGTTTGATTCGCTCTAGTCCCTATGGGTGCTCCTAGGAGATAAACCGATAATCAAAGAAATGCGAAACATACATCGGAATGGGAGAGGGGTACATGTAAGTTACACGGGATTGCACGAAATAAAGGGGTCTCATTGTCAGGTAGCCCAAGAGAAATCCGTGTGTGTGCATTGTGTCCTAAAATACGCCTTGAGCAAAGTCGAGCACGACTCAAAGTTAGGATACCTACAAATAACCAATGATACAACAGTCCACCAATTCGGCTTTTAGGATTTCGATAGTTTATTAGGTGTTTTCGAATAATGTGTGAATAAGAATGAATAATGAGTATGACAATATGAATATAGCAAGATAATATAACAATAATATTCACAATAATATTTGACGAAAATTTAAGTTATTGGTTAGTTTAGTGAATCGAATCGGGACACGAAAGAATAAGATCTCGTCTTAATCGCAAACATAATGCCGATTAATCGAAGGTAGCCTATCACGATCCTAAAGTACGGAAAATGACCCCAATGGTCATTCACCATAGATTTGAAATCGAGAAGGTTATCAACTTCGATACGCGACGCTTACCAATAAAAGACCTCATCGATCCAAAAATAAAAATGGAAATGGAATAGAAAATGAAATAGTCTCGAATAAATCATCATCTATCAATAATTTGACCGATAATAATTATTAAAATTTGTCATAGACCAAAAATCGAATAAAATGAATAAAAATCTAAAATGAAAAGTTTGAAAAAAGGTTGGTCTCGGGTTTGTTATTATTTTTCAATAGTTTGACAAACTATAACTTGGAGGTCTCATCATCGACCCAAAATGGTGAAAAGTGAAATAAAATATTCAATGACAAAAGAAAAATAAAATATAACCTCAAAATGTGTAAACTCTAGACTTAAAAAAGAAAAAGAATTATAAAATTTCCTAGAAAGTTACATTAAAAAAAAGTACATAAATCCAGAATTTAAAATAAAAAGTTTTAACATAATATAAAAAGAAAGTATGAATTTAGAGGAATCACATGGGTTGTAAGCCCATCATCCTCAAATACCGTTAATCAAACAAAAACAACAGGGGGAGTGGGTGCTGAGATTGTAAAGGAGTTGAAAAAGAAAAGAGGAATCCTTTGGGCTTTTGAGCCCATCATCCCAACTTGTGCGGACAACAAGGGGGGAGCTTGGTCATAAAACCAAGAATGGGCTCTCATAACCCATGACCTAAATGTCCTTCAAAAGTACATAACTTAACAATAACCAAAAATTAGTCGTAGGATACACAACAAGAAACAGGGGATCGCATAAACACACCATCACCCTCAAATCGAAACAATGAAGAAAACATGAAGCTTCAGGTCAACACACACGCGATTCTATGTTCAATCCAACCTTCAAGTCACGTGAGTCGATTTGCTCTTGTTCTGGTCTCGATTCATCTCTTTGTTTCACCATCTTTTCATCTATTTCTGGGTTTTGTTTTCTAGTTTTTTTGTTCCGTTAATGGTTGAAGGTGTTGAGAGATTTATGGGTTGAAGAAGGAGATGAGTTCTTTTCTTTTAAGGAGAGGATCAGACTTGAATGGAGATTGATGAAAGGGGAAATTGAAAGTTGGCTGAAGAAGGTTTTGAAAAAAAACGGCGAGGGTTGGGAGTAATGAAGGTTGGTGTGGCTTCGAAGGTTGATAAAGAAGAGGAAGATTGAAGAGTTCTGGGTGATTTTTGAAGTGTAGTTGAAGATATTTTTGAAAGAGCTTTGGGTAAACGATGAAGGTTGGAAAGGTTTTATGTTGGAGGTTGATAGTTTGATGGAAAAGAATGGTGTGGGAGAGATAGGTGTTGGTTGAATGTTCTGTTTTTTGAGGAGAATGGTGAAGATGGATAAGGGAGCTGAATGTAAACGAAGTTGATGAATAGTGCGGCTAGGGTTTTTCTGATGCAGCCTTCTCTCATGGTTTTATATGGAGAGAGTATAGGGAGGATTGAGGGTAGAAAAAGAAACCATCCGAATGGTGAGCTGGAACTCAAATTTGGTCGTACATATCCTGGGCCCCAAAAAAAATTAATGTGTTTTGTGTTATGTGCCATAGGGAAAGGGGTATGATGCCACGAGAAGGTTTGCCAACTTGTGAAAACGTGAACTCTGGCTCTTATGCATACAGGTACCTCATGGCCCACATCATGTATTTTTATCTTTTATTTTCACGTATCTGTTTTGTTCATTGCTGGAACTCTATTAAGACAAATGGAATTATGGTCATTATAACTTCTTATGATTCATGATACAATGTGAAACATTTTGCAGGTCCTGTTACGCAACTGGGGTATCCAACTGGGATTGTATTTTGTGAGAGGCATAAGGTACGCAACAGTGTGAATGGTGGGGTTTTGACAGTGTATTGGATAGAAAGTTCATTGCGTATTTCGCAGTTCTCGCGTAGGTTCAACGTTTTAGTGAGGTATGTGTGAAGGTTGCTTTGCTGTCCTATTTTCTTATCTCTGAAAAGGATTCCTGCTTTACAGAACTGGGTCCATTAACAGCAGGATTAGATTGTGATTCATTGGCCTCAACATGCCGTGGTTGTTCTGGCCCAATATTTCCAGAAGATTTGACTTGATTTTGTCCTCCTGCAGGATGGTTTGGTTGTTTTGTCTGTAACTCAAGAGGTGGCGGAGCGATAGCTTGAAGAAGTTCCTGAGGCAGAGTACCTTCTCCTTCGATAATTTTGCAAGTTCTGCCTGAATTGTGGAAACTGCACCAACCTTCAACATATTTTATTCAAGTGTATCAATTTCGTAAGATATCTTATCTACTTTAGCCTTTGTTTCTCTGTACTTTAAGTTATCCTCGATTTTTATTTTAAGCAGATCAGTGTTTCACATCAAATATTTCCTTTTGTCTAGCTCATTTATAATTTCCTGAATCCTGTTTTCACAACTTTGCAGTTGAGATTCTGATAGAGATTTCTTTTCCTGCAACTCCTTCAACTTGTCTCCTTTCTTTAAATTAGAGTGCTCTATGATCTTAGAAGTCATTCTAAAAACTGCTTCGACTTCTTACTGAAAAAATTCTCTTTTTTTTCAACCAGATTCTCAACCTCGAGGCCAAGTCTAATCTTCAGTTCATTATAGTCAGCAAGGATTTTATCTTTGTGCATGCGCTGGGCCAACGGTCACTTGTGGTGGGCTGGATGGCCAGGCCCAACCCGGGTGACTGCTAGGGCTTACGTGGCATAGTAAAGACCAGGATGTGGTCTTCGCCCTAGTCCAATTGTCCCTTGATCTCCGGAAAGTGGGTTTGACTTGCTCTTTCGGAGGTGGGCAGTTGGTTGGTGACGTGTCCCCGCGGAGGGGAGCACGTGGAGAACGTGCGTATGGAACGTTTTCCTTCCTGCGGAGGGGAGCTCGCGAGGTTTCCCGAAGGTGTGTCGTTCTCCCCGCGGAGGGGAGCACATGAGGGCGTGGAGGAGACACGCTGTCTTGCTCGACGGCATGGGGGTTCTGCCCGAGGAGGGCTAGTCTGTCCGGCGAGGGGAGAGCGCAGGGGGCGTCTTGAGGCACACCGTCCTGCTCGGCGGGAGCATGCCCTGCCCGTCGAGGGGGGTCGCGTGCCCGACCAACCTGCTTAAATCATATTGGGCTTTGGTTGTGCATCATTGGGCTGGGCCGTGAGGGAGGCCGGGCCCAGGCCAGAACAATATCATTTATCCTATAAAAGAAAAATCCATATTTCATTTGTCCTTTTACGAAAAATTTACAAAAGATGTGCTATTTACTGAATCTTTTAAGTCATCTACCAGATATTTTTAAGTCATATTTTTCGTTAAAATTATGCTTTTTTATCGAAAATTTAAGATTCATACCGCATTTTTAGAAAAATCCATGCATTTTTACTGGCACTTTCGAAATGTCTGGAAAAATCTCATATTTTGCATGCATTTATACTAGAATTTTTGAAAAATCCAGCGACCAAAGTGCATTTTTACCGAAATTTTTAAAATGTTTGATAAAAATGCATACATGCCTACCAAATATTTTAAAAATTCTGGTAAAAGAGAATGTTGGTTACCGCATTTTTCAAAAATCTTAGTAAACCCATGTTAATTTCTGAGTTTTTAAAATATCTAGTAGTTTATATATTTTTTATTTTTTTAGTGTAGTGAGAACCAGAGGAAGAGACGACACAACTACTTCTAGACACAGTGACAGATCAGAGACATCAGCTGGAAAAAGATCTCGTGCAAAGGAAGATAACAAAGAGAATTCACATATCTAGGAAGGTAGAGTAGTCTCCACCAGTTCTCGTAAGTGGAGGACTGAGCAGTCATACGCATCTCGTATTCTCCAACATAAAGGAGGTAGAACTGAACGAGGTAGATATCTTGATGCAGAGCCTGATGTTGTTGTTGCTGACAATGTAGGGACAACAACTCAATAAGATATAAAGACTCAGGATGAGGCTCATGATGACACAAGGGTGGTGGTTCAGACTGACATGAATGTGGTTGTTCAGGCTGACATAGAGGTGGAGGCTTAGACTGATGACTCAGGCTAATACGAAGTCGTCAGTACATATATATTGGGGGTTCCCTAGAGTTCCTGGGGACCATGCCATACTCACCGTGTATATCGATCATGTGACATTTAGACTTTGGTAGGGAGAAGTATAAATATTTTATTTTAATTTTTTATTTATTACTAATTAATTGAAAATAATTGTTTTTTTATACTTTAATTGTTACATGACCACACCCTGATAAAGGTGCTCACCTGTGGGGCTAAGTTGAAGAAATTCTCAGATGTCCAAATTCTTGATGAGGTCAGACATATTGTCGTTGATGCAAATCTGCTTCAGTTGGTGGTCTGTTCGGTGATCATGCTCGACACACCACTATTGTGCGCTTTTGTTGAGCGATGGCATAAGGAGACATCCTTCTCTCGTATTCCATTTTATGAGATGATGATTACCATGGATGATGTTTCCTGCCTTTTCCATCTCCCTCTTAAAAGTAACTTCTTTATCGCTCCTCTCATTTTCCAAGAGCTTGCATATATTATGGCTAAGAAGTACTTAGGGGATACCAAGGCCATGGTCAACAAAGAGTTCAGGGTTAATAAGACTTCTCACTTTCATATTTCTTGACTCCAGAATACGTATCTGACACTAGTGGGTAACTCTATGTATGAGGTGGCTACTAGGATATACATGTTACATATTGTAGGATGTATTATCCTAAGATAAGGCTCATGTATACATCGATTCCATATACATCTATCTATTTTCTAAGCTTGAGCATGTCAACTGGGCATGAGGGTGTGATGCTTTGATGGTACTATATACTACACTTGGAGAGGTGACTTTCATTGAGATAAGGCAGATTGCTGGTTATATGAGCATATTTTAGGTATGAATATTCATTATGTTTTTATTTATTTAGTTCTTATTTATTAAGGACATTTTGTATGTGTAATTTCTTCTTCTCGTGTAATGTTGGATATACAAGCAATTTCCATCCATTTGTGACGTGCGTGTTCGTGAAATATTAAGAGAAAAAAGCATCCACACACACAAACAAATTGATTGTTTTATTAATTGATGAAATAGTGGAATTACAAAAAGGGAAATGACCTTAGATCTGACACAGAGCAAGCTCCTATAGGTGGCTAGAGCCTCATATTCATGACTAAGCAAACATAATATTTTCCAAGGTAATCCTCTTAACCCTCACCCATTCCTTATATTGTGGAATCGTACAATCATTCTCTCTCTGCACCTCTAACATAATTGCTGCTCTTTCCCCTTTTTGCCCCTTCTAGAATACACTCTCCATACATTAGGCCCATTGGGTTGATGATAAACCATAACCTCCTTTGTCTCATTCCCTATCACGTGGTTTCTATCAATACTCCCTTTTGAAACTTCAACCTTGTCCTCAAGGTGAAATGTCAGGAACTGACTTCTAATTATCACAACATCCTCCCAAGTTGCTTCATCTGTAGTATGACCTTCCATTGCAATAACCACTGTTGCACTTCTTCGCCTTGTTTCGTAACCTTCCTAGACACTAACACCTTGTCAGGTTATGGCATAACAGGTTCTTCACCTTCCAACTGGTCAGACAATTCCTCTTCACCCTGATAATTTCCTACGGCTTTCTTAAGCAAAGACACATGGAAAACGGGGTGGATTTTTTACCCTTCAGGTAGCTTTAGCTTATATGCTACAGCACCAACTCTGTCAATCACCGGGTATGGACCAAAATATTGTGCTGCTAACTTAGCATGAATACGGGAAACCACAGACTATTGTCTATGTGCCCTCAGTTTAACAAACACCCATTCTCCAATCTCAAAGTATTTTTCGACTCTATTAGCACCTACCCGCGCTTTCATTCTGCTTTGAGCCTTTAGCAACTGATCTCGCAATTGCCGTAAAGCCTCATCTCCGTCCTGTAACTCCCTTGAAACAACTTCAACACATGTCTCGCCAATTCCACAACGAACCAAAACAAGTGCCTTCCTTCCATATACAACCTCAAAAGGGGTCTGTTGGGTTGCAAAATGATACGTGGTATTAAACCAGAATTCTGCCCATGAAATCCAATTCATATACACCTTGGGTTAATCGGCAGCAAAACAACAAAGATAGGTTTCAAGATAATGATTAACTACCTCGGTTTGTCCATCGGACTCGGGATGATAGGCTGAAATAAACTTCAAATGTGTTCCCTGTAATTTGAAGAGTTCTCTCCAAAAATGACTCATGAATATAGGGTCTCGATCGCTCACAATTGACATTGGGATACCGTGCAGCCTAATAATTTCTTTGACAAATATCTCAGCAAGATTTCTGGCCGTATAAGGGTGTTTGAAAGGCATAAAGTGGGAATACTTAGATATTCTATCGACTACCACCATCACCGTTTTATACCCTTTAGATTTAGGCATCCCTGTTATGAAATCCATTGATAAGTCTTCCCACACCTTCGTTGGAATTGGTAGAGGTTAGAGAAGACCTCCTGGAGATGCTGCTACATATTTATGTCTTTGACAAGTATCACACCCTTTTACAAATTCTTGAACAGTACTCTTCATTCCCGGCCAATATACATTAGCAGCTATTCTTCTGTAAGTTCTCAAGAACCCTGAATGCCCTCCTTGAGATGAACTATGAAATTCCTTTAGCATTCTCGGAATCAACGTAGATTGTGATGACATAACTAACCTCCCTTTGTATAGCAACGTGCCATGTTGTATATTGAACTTAGGATGTGTTGTAGGGTCCACCGATATATCCTGCCAAATTTTCTTAAGCTTCTCATCAGAATGTATCTCCTGCTGCACCTATTGAAACTCTTCCCAAAATGGATATGACACAAAATTATTGAATTCACCTTCTTCTTGAATTCGTGATAAAGCATCTGCTTCTTGATTCAATCTCCCAGGCTTGTAACGTATGTCAAAATTGAAACCCAACAACTTAGCTACCCAATTTTATTGCTCACCAGTTATGATTTTTTGTTGTAACAAATCCTTAAGACTTCTTTGATCAGTCGACACCACAAATTTCCTTCCCAATAAATAGGGCCTCTAATGTTGGATCGCTAACACGCAAGCCATCAATTCTTTCCCGTATGCATATTTTACCAAGTTTCTCACACCTAAAGCCTTACTAAAGTAAGCAATAGGATTTTTACCTTGTCGCAAAATAGCCCCAACGCCAGTTCCCGATGCATCACACTCAATAACAAATTCCTTCTCAAAATCCAGCAAAGCAAGCATCGGTGCCTCTATCAATTTCTTCTTTAACAATTCAAAAGCATGTTATGCCTCTCGTCCCCATCCAAACGCATCCTTCTTGGTCAATTCTGTTAGGGGCTTTGCTATTTTTCCATAATCACGAATGAATTTTCTATAATAGCCAGTTAATCCCAAAAATCCTCTCACCCCCTTTACATTCTTTGGTAACGGCCACTGCATCATGCTACTGTACTTGTTGGGATCCACAACAACTCCTTCTTCCGATATCATGTGCCCCAAATATTCTATCTTGCTTTTTCCAAATTGGCATTTCTTCCTATTAGCCTTCAGACCATGTGTTTGCAGAATGTGAAGTACTTGGCTCAATTGATTCATATGATGCTGCCAGTCTTTACTATATATGAGAATGTCGTCAAAAAACACCAACACCCCTTTTCTCAATGTTGATTTGAACACTTCATCCATAAGCCCTTGAAAAGTTGATGGAGCATTCATCAATCCAAACGACATAACCAAGAATTCATAATGCCCCTCATGTGTCCGGAACGCCGTTTTGTGCACATCCTCACTCTTTACCCCAACTTGATGGTACCCAGATTTTAAATCTAATTTGGAGAAATACCGCGCGCCGTGTAACTCATCTAACAATTCTTCAATCACCGGAATTGGGAATTTATCCAGGATTGCCACCTTTTTAAGAGCACGATAGTCCACACACATATGCCATGTGTGACCCTTCTTCCTCATAAGTATGACGGGACTGGAATATGCACTTGAGTTGTGCCTAATGATTCCGGTTTCCAACTTGTCTCTTTATTTCAATTTTATGAAGGTGGGGGTAGCGATAAGGCCTTACATTGACAGGACCTTCTCCTCCATGAATGTTAATCGCATGTTCCCTCCTCCGGTTAGGAGGTAACCCGACCACCTCTTCAAACACACTTACAAAGTTTTTCAACACCTTTTGTAGCTCCTTTTGTTGATCTGCAGACAATTGAGCTTCTATCAAACCTTTGTGGGTCTTGTCAATGAACCACAACACTCCTTCATTTTTGCCTGTACTCCTGCTCAACAAACTTTGTAATGCTTCCTCCTTATCAACCTTGCTCCTCAGTCCCTGTAGTGTAACCCACTTCCTTCCACTCCAAAAATTCATAGTCTATTTGTTCCAGTTTACAATAGCGTCTCCAAGAGTCTTCAACCATTCAATTTCTAGGATTAAATCAGGACCCCCTAATTCAAACAAATGTGGGGTGCATTCAATCTTAGTTTCTCCCATCTCCACTTCCACTTTCTTACAATGCCTTCTAGTCCTGGTTTGGAAGCCATCCCCTAATTTTACTGACATGTCGGGTGTGTCCACAATCTCCCATCCCATTCTTCGCACCAGTCTTTGATCAATAAAATTATGTGTCGCTCCACTATCGATTAAAACCAAAACCGACATGCCTTGAATCTTCCCTTGAAACTTGATTGTTTGAGGTTGTTCGCGGCTGGGTGTGATGAAGGTATTCAAGCTCATAACACTCATCTCCCCATCCATTTTGACATTGTACTTTTCATTTACTTCCACCGCCAAAATATTCCCTTCTCGTGGATTTTCATCCTCATCTACTATTAACACCCTCAACTGCTTGTCTGGGCATTGATGCATAGGGTGAAAATGCCCACCATATTTAAAGCATAATCCTTTTTGTTTCCTTTCTAATAATTGGGGATATGTGAGGTGTGAGAAACCTCTTTCACATGGACCAGATCACTTTCCTTCATTTGGGCCCAAACTATCTCTCTTTGGTCCCACCAGATTTTTTTCATTACTACTTGTTCCCCGTTCTTGGGCTCCTTTTACAAAAACCCAATCTGACCCTCTTTGACGACCCGCTCCACTATTGTTGGGTTTATAACCCGACCCATATGATTTGGATCCCCGGTTATAGCTCAAACCCATCTCTCCTTTAACCTCCTTCTCTACAGCGCGTGAAACTTGGAGAAGCTTTGCTCGTGTCATACCACCCACCGTCATCAAGCTTCGTACCTTTCCACGAATTTCACCCTTCAAGCCATGTAAAAAGTATCCTTGGAATTGTTTGTCAGGTAATTTTGGGATCTGAGCAATTAAATACTCGAAATTTGTGATGTACTCCTCAACCGTACCCTTCTGACGTAGTTCTGAAAGTTATTCGTAAACATCACCATCTTCGTTTCCAGCATAACGTTCTAAGAAAGCACTCTTCAACACTTCCCATGTTAAAACGTCATCTTCATCCAGGAGAGAATTGAAGAAATGAATCGTTGAACCTTCCATACACAATTGTGCCAAGTTCACCTTTACCTCCAATGAAGTGTCCTGCAACCGGAAGTAGACCTCCGCTCATGAGATCCATCCTGCCGGATCCTCACCGTCAAACATCAGAAGTTCAACTTTATTTACAGACTGAAGAAACTTCGTCAACGCATCTCCACGAAGGTTGTTGATCACGGTACTATGTGGTTCACCATTTTTTGTCACCACTGGCGAGCCTCTAACAGAGTCACTCTTGTCTCTGTCATCTACCGTCAACGTCCTACCTAAGCATTTTTCTAACATTGCTATCAAGTTAGCATGGTTTGTTATCACCGTCTTCTGCACCTCATTGAGAGCTGAACGTACCTCCGAAATCTCATTCTCTAAAACTTCGACCCTAGCTTCCATCTTCGTGAACGCTGGAAACATCACCTTCTTAGGTGGCATTCACCGGCTCTGTCGTCGAATATCCGGCAGGTCGGACCAATTTGTTGGAAACCCAGCAAACACAGACCAAAGTATTAAGAGAAAAAAGCAGCCACACACACAAACAGAATGATTATTTTATTAATTGATGAAATAGTGGAATTACAAAAAGGGAAATGACCCTAGATCTGACACAGAGCAAGCTCCTATAGGTGGCTAGAGCCTCCTATTCATAACTAAGCAAACATAATATTTTCCAAGGTAATCCTCTCAACCTCTCACCCATTCCTTATATTGTGGAATCGTACAATCATTCTCTCTCTGCACCTCTAACAAAATTACTGCTCTTTCCCTTTTTGCCCCTTCTAGAACACACTCTCCATACCTTAGGCCCATTGGACTGATGATAAACCATAACCTCATTTGTCTCATTCCCTGTCACGTGGTCTCTATCATCCTATCACCGATGGATCCCCATGGGCCACAAAATAGAGGTCCAAACATTCACATCTTAGAGGTCATTAGGAGTACAGGCAGAGGATCAATGCACTGACCAAAGACGATGTCATATGGACACCTTACCTAGAGCATAGAGTGCATCGGTACTTTGATGACATTGCCCTATTTTTGGGTTATCTACGATGGGAGAATTCAGTGTCTAGATATTTACCTGAGAGGTGTCTGTGCCAATTTAGGTATGTTAAAGGCATCCCTCGGTCAATCCTAGTTGTGCCATCTGAGCGCGTTGATTGATGGTTTATGTCTAACATTGTCAGTAGTGTCATTGTTATTAGAGATAATGTAGTGAAGATGTAGTTCTCTGGGAAGTTTCAAGATGGTTACTTAAAGTGGTACTTTACAGTATCACACCCTCACATCATCCACCTGCTCAACCTGTTGATGATGTTGGACTTTTAGCTGACGTGTCACTGCCTCCACCCAGTATGACTAACCAGCAACAACTATAGAGGATAACACTTCTTCCATATAACCTCATGGGTTTGACTAACTCAAATGGTGAGATCTATGTTGGATTGTCTCAGATAGCACACATTTTGCGTAATGGATATGAGCATATTTTATTAATTTGTTTATTTTTTGATGTTGTTGGCATTGTTTGTATATTATTGACATTTTATCTTAACATTTCATTAGGTAAAAATTAATATTACATTACTTTAACACTGAACATTGCTTAACATGACTTAACAAGAAAATAACATAAACGAAACTTAAATTGTACTAGATGATTCAAAACGTTTCGACATCTTGATAATATCTTTGATAGATCTGAAAATTGTCGCGTCCACCTTGATCGAACCCTTTATTTCGCATCGATGATATGTGTTTCACGCTACTTTTAAATCTTTATTCGTCTTCAATTCAAACTTATTGAACAAACCTTCCCTTCATTATCGGTTGATGGTAAACAATACTCGATCTTAACCATCTTTATGTTGTTGGTATGATGCAAAATATTATTCAGTTTGGATTTCAAAACATCAAGCGGAGTGTCCTCAATGAACCTAAAATCTGTTGGTATTGTAACACCCTTCTAACCCCCACGGAAAACATATGAATAATCAGAGTAAATTCTCATGCATTTACAAAAGGGCGTCACACATCACTTTCAAAACATCACAACACCTGTCATACTCATTAACACTTTAATAAATAATTATGCTTTTCACAATTTCACTTTGCATGTAGCAGCGGATTCATTTAATAACATAATTCTCTTAACAGAATAATCAGATGCATCACATACTTCAACATTTCTTAGGCACTAAGGCCAACATCACAATATTCCAATGAATATAAAAACATAACATAGAATACATAATGTATCTCTAAAATATACACCAAACGATCTCAGTGTTACATGACCAGAGCATGACTCGACCCAACATAATTAAATTACTAAACAGCTACCCCAATAGCGACTTCGCAACTACAAGCAGCTCTACTCTTGATACCTGCACGATGCCAGATAGGACATCATTCCAGCAGAAGGGTGAGAAATATTATCATAATAACAATGCATATATATATATATATATATATATATATATATATATATATATATATATATATATATATATATATATATATATATATATATATATATACACACACACACACACACAAGCATAGAAAACACTTATTCCACATTTCTCACCATGATTTATCATAACTCATCATATACATCACAATATATATATATATATATATATATATATATATATATATATATATATATATATATATATATATATATATATATATATATATATATATATATATATATATATATATATATATATATATATATATATATATATATATATATATATATATACACACACACACACACACACAAGCATAGAAAACACTTATTCCACATTTCTCACCATAATTTATCATAACTCATCATATACATCACAATATATATAAACAAATATGGATAATCACCAAGCATATTCATCATGCACACATCCATAGTTTCAATCAATCCACATAAACATACACATTATATTAATTCACCACAATTCATATAAACATATACAATCATGTTGATTTACAACTCTCAATTCCACAAGTTATACACAATTGCATATGTTCACATAACATTTATCTCTATGCCATGTGACTCAATACAACTCAATGCAACTCAACAATTCCTATTCAAAATCATGGGTACATCACTTATACCCCACTAGGAACAACATCATAGTCATTCTACCTCAATGAACACCAACACTAGGAACAACATCATAGTCATTCTACCCCAGTGCGTACGACTGTATCACGTATACTCCACTAGGAACAACGTCTCAGGTATTCTACCCCAGGGAGCACCCCACCAGGAATAACATCTCAGTTATTCCACCCCGGTGATTATTCCACTAGGAACGGCATCTTAGTCATTCTACCCAAGTGTATACGACCATGTCACTATACCTCACCAGGAACAACATTTGTTATTCTACCCCGGTGATCATTTCACTAGGAACGACACATAGTCATTCAACCCCAGTGATTACTCCACTAGGAATGATATCTTATCATTCTACCCCAGTGAGTACGACCTTACACATACACATATTTTCAACATCATCATCACCTTTACCAAACAATGCAAAATATATCCACAATATATTCTCATGCATTCTTCACATACAATCGCATACAAACAATATGCATTCTTCACATACAATCGCATACAAACAATATGCATTCACAATTAATACCATCACCACATTTATCAAGCAATACACACATATTCACAATGTGTTCTCATGCATTCTTCTCATACAATCGCATACAAACAATATGCATTAACAATTAATACCATCACCATAATTATCAAGCAATGCACACATATTCACAATATGCTCTCATGCATTCTTCTCATACAATCGCATACAAACAATATGCATTCACAATTAATACCAGCACCATATTTATCAAGCAATGCACACATATTCACAATATGTTCTCATGCATTCTTCTCATACAATCGCATACAAACAATATGCATTCACAATTAATACCATCGCCATATTTATCAAGCAATGCACACATATTCACAATATGTTCTCATGCATTCTTCTCATACAATCGCATACAAACAATATGCATTCACAATTAATACCATCACCACATTTATCAAGCAATGCACACATATTCACGATATGTTCTCATGCATTCTTCTCATACAATCGCATACAAACAATATGCATTCACAATATCGTGCAAACGGCAACAAACTCAATCACATTCATCACACATTTTTAATCAATTTAAACAATGCAATATATTTGCCAAAAGGCCACATTTCACAATCGAATCCCACAATCTAGGATTCACGCCTTACGGATATCATCAGCATAACATATAACAGCACACAAGCTACACGTTATATATCGAAAGCATACAGTATGATAACACATCAAACGCACCCGTTCACGACGGTAAAAGTTGACAAAATGACACGTTTTGAATATTCTGCTATAATTGGATCACATACTGACATCAAAACCATTTTTCCTAGAAAGAAAACCTCTTTATCTTTCCAACGCTTCAAATGGGGACTAAAACCGACTTACGGATCAAGAGATATGAATTTTCGAAGTTTTCCGAAAAACCAGAATTTTGCCTAAACACGGCTACGGGATTTTGCATTTTCGCCCGAAAATCTGACCGATTTAATTCTTTTCTCCCGATTAAATACCTACTCATCATTACCAATCATATAGTAACATTTTAGGATCATAAAACGCAAATTCTACGACTTCCGATTTTCATCCAAAATCTTAACCCCCAATTGTCTAAAAATGTTAAAACTCACAAACTCAACCAAATTCGATCAAACGAAGTCCAATAATCACGGCTAAGCATTACCCGACTAAACTACGAAATTTATTTTCGATTCTAACCGTTAAAACTTCGATTCTACCGATTAAACTCATTTATGCCCTAGAATGGAAAAATGGTAGAAACTCTCCAACAATCTCAATCAAACCAACAAACACATACATAATCATAAACATTGATAGAATAACAATATTTCACACCCTTACCTTGATTAAATCGAAGCTAGGAGTTGTTCTTGAGTTTTCCAAGCTTTCCCCTCTTTTCCCTTCTCTTTTCTCTTCTTCCTCTTTCTTTCTCTTCTCTTTCTCTTATGTTTTATATTCTTTCCTTTTCCTTCCACTTTTCCTTATATATCTTTCCCTTCTATTTCTCTCCAATATATTTATTCTCTCAAAATATTTACCAATTCATTTTCTCATAAAATATCTCATCTCATCATAATTAGAGAATATCTAGTAAACCCACATTATTCTACCAAATAGAATAAATCAGTAAAATCTAATAATTTATTTAAATAAAATAAACCACATAAACCAGTTAATTAGTACAATTAATCAATTATTGAAAATTAAGCAGTTACAACCCTCCCCCACTTTAGAAATTTTCGTTCTTGAAAATGTTACCTGATTCAAACAACTCTGGATACGACTCTCGCATCCTAATCTCCCAAATTACCTCCACCAAAGGAATTTCTTTACCTCAAAGTTGCTTCTCGTTCATCAACCTAGACTAGCAGTGCCTCAACAGTCAAATTCATCTCTCACTTGTACACTATCCATCTGAATCAATGTACCGCCTCAGCTTAGACACATCAACACATCATGCAATTCCCACAAGCGACAGCGGTAAAACAGTCTAACACGCTATTTTTCCCCACGTTTCCGCTGCGCCACTCTGATACAGATCAACAAAACACAGTGGGTGCTTCTGAGACCTCAAGCTCGACCAACACCAGTTACTATCGTAACTCTCAAAACACGTCTTTTCTTGGATCCTTTTGATCTTTTCAGTCGTCTCTTACACAATCTCAGGTCCGAGTACAACACTCTCACCGGACACACATCAACACAAAGGAGTCCTACACCTCCTACCATGACATCTCCTGGTGTCATTCCCATCAATCCGAAAATAAGCTCTTCGACTTTAATTCATAAAAATTCAATCAATCTATTAACTTAGATTAGAATTCTGACCTCCTCGCATCTCATCAAGAATACCAATAGTCGGTCTCAACATACAAAGCTCAACTCCATAAGAAGTCTCTTCACAGACCAAATTCATATCCCGAATTTGCTTATTTAGTTATAACTTCATTACCATCATCATCGGTATATACAGAGATTTCCAATTATTTCCTCTGCCTCATATCCAACTCTTTCAAATCAAACAAATACCTTAAGCTCGTAAGATCACCAACCATCTCAACTCTCACACTAGCCAATTGAGGCCTCCAAACTCCGGCACAGACACACAACAACCAATTCTAAATCACTTGTCAGATAATTCCCTTTTATGTACTTTAACTTGCCTTACAACATAACTAAAACTCGCTGATGTTGCACTTAACATACCTCTCAATCATATCAACAAAGCATCATAAAACACAATAATTCTGAAGCACTTAGCTTAACTCGAGAAAATTCACTGCATCCCGCCATCTAAGCTTGCAAGACAGGTTTATCCCATCCAACACAATCCCAACTATAAGAGCGTTCAACCACACACTGGGCTACAACTCCACACTTGCAGCATCCTGGAGAAGCACAAGTTTCTCCCCCACTTGAATCATTCCCACTTCCTGCAGACAAAGGTTAGAAAAACAAACGCGTATCGACAGTGTTTTCACACACATGTCGCGTACAGGGGAACAACCAACATTAGACAACTTGGTCGGACGGACCGACCTGCTCTGATACCACTAATGTAACACCCTTCTAAACCCCACGGAAAATATATGAATAATCAGAGTAAATTCTCATGCATTTACAAAAAGGCGTCACACATCACTTTCAAAACATTACAACACCTGTCATACTCATTAACACTTTAATAAATAATTATGCTTTTCACAATTTCACTTTGCATGTAGCAGCGGATTCATTTTATAACATAATTCTCTTAACAGAATAATCAGATGCATCACATACTTCAACATTTCTTAGGCACTAAGGCCAACATCACAATATTCCAATGAATATAAAAACATAACATAGAATACATAATGTATCTCTAAAATATACACCAAACGATCCCAGTGTTACATGACCAGAGCATGACTCGACCAAACATGATTAAATTACTAAACAGCTACCCCAATAGCGACTTCGCAACTACAAGCAGCTCTACTCTTGATACCTGCACGATGCCAGATAGGACATCAATCCAGCAGAAGGGTGACAAATATTATCATAATAATAATGCATATAATCATATATATATATATATATATATATATATATATATATATATATATATATATATATATATATATATATATATATATATATATATATATATATATATATATATATATATATAGACACACACACACACACACACACACACACACACACACACACACACACACACACACACACACACACACACACACACACACACACACACAAGCATAGAAAACACTTATTCCACATTTCTCACCACAATTTATCATAACTCATCATATACATCACAATATATATATATATATATATATATATATATATATATATATATATATATATATATATATATATATATATATATATATATATATATATATATATATATATATATATATATATATATATATATATATATATATATATATATATATAAACAAATATGGATAATCACCAAGCATATTCATCATGCACACATCCATAGTTTCAATCAATCCACATAAACATACACATTATATTAATTCACCACAATTCATATAAACATATACAATCATGTTTATTTACAACTCTCAATTCCACAAGTTATACACAATTGCATATGTTCACACAACATTTATCTCTATGTCATGTGATTCAATACAACTCAATGCAACTCAATAATTCATATTCAAAATCATGGGTACATCACTTATACTCCACTAGGAACAACATCATAGTCATTCTACCCCAGTGAACACCAACACTAAGAACAACATTATAGTCATTCTACCCCAGCGCGTACGACTGTATCACGTATACTCCACTAGGAACAACGTCTCAGTTATTCTACCCCAGGGAGCACCTCACCAGGAATAACATCTCAGTTATTCTACCCCGGTGATTATTCCACTAGGAACGATATCTTAGTCATTCTACCCAAGTGTATACGACCATGTCACTATACCTCACAAGGAACAACATTTGTTATTCTACCCCGATGATCATTTCACTAGGAACGATACATAGTCATTCTACCCCAGTGATTACTCCACTAGGAACGATATCTTATCATTCTACCCCAGTGAGTACGACCTTACACATACACATATTTTCAACATCATCATCACCTTTACCAAACAATGCACATATATCCACAATATATTCTCATGCATTCTTCACATACAATCACATACAAACAATATGCGTTCACAATTAATACCATCACCATATTTATCAAGCAATACACACATATTCACAATATGTTCTCATGCATTCTTCTCATACAATCGCATACAAACAATATGCATTCACAATTAATACCATCACCACATTTATCAAGCAATGCACACATATTCACAATATGTTCTCATGCATTCTTCTCATACAATCGCATACAAACAATATGCATTCACAATTAATACTATCACCACATTTATCAAGCAATGCACACATATTCACAATATATTCTCATGCATTCTTCTCATACAATCGCATACAAACAATATGCATTCACAATTAATACCATCGCCATATTTATCAAGCAATGCACACATATTCACAATATGTTCTCATGCATTCTTCTCATACAATCACATACAAACAATATACATTCACAATTAATACCATCGCCACATTTATCAAGCAATGCACACATATTCACAATATGTTCTCATGCATTCTTCTCATACAATCGCATACAAACAATATGCATTCACAATATCGCGCCAACGACAACGAACTCAATCACATTCATCACGCATTTTTAATCAATTTAAACAATGCAATATATTTGCCAAAAGGCCACATTTCACAATCGAATCCCACAATCTAGGATTTACGCCTTACGGCTTCCCACATCATAATATATAACAACACACAAGCTACACGTTATATATCGAAAGCATACAGTATGATAACACATCAAACGCACCCGTTCACGACGGTAAAAGTTGACAAAATGACAAGTTTTGAATATTCTGCTATAATTGGATCACATACTGACATCAAAACCATTTTTTCTAGAAAGGACACCTCTTTATCTTTCCAACGCTTTGAACGGGGACTAAAACCGACTTACGGATCAAGAGATATGAATTTTCGAAGTTTTCCGAAAAACCAGAATTTTGCCTAAACACGGCTACGGGATTTTGCATTTTCGCCCGAAAATCCGACCGATTTAATTCTTTTCTCCCGATTAAATACCTACTCATCATTACCAATCATATAGTAACATTTTAGGATCATAAAACGCAAATTCTACGACTTCCGATTTTCATCCGATTTTCATCCAAAATCTTAACCCCCAATTGTCCAAAAATGTTAAAACTCACAAACTCAACCAAATTCAATCAAACGAAGTCCAATAATCACGACTAAGCATTACCCGACTAAACTACGAAATTTATTTTTGATTCTAACTGTTAAAACTTCGATTCTACCGATTAAACTCATTTATGCCCTAGAATGGAAAAATGGTAGAAACTCTCCAACAATCTCAATCAAACCAACAAACACATACATAATCATAAACATTGATTGAATAACAATATTTCACACTCTTACCTTGATTAAATCGAATCTAAGAGTTGTTCTTGAGCTTTCCAAGCTTTCCCCTCTTTTTCCTTCTCTTTTCTCTTCTTCCTCTTTCTTTCTCTTCTCTTTCTCTTATGTTTTCTATTCTTTCCTTTTCCTTCCACTTTTCCTTATATATCTTTCCCTTCTATTTCTCTCCAATATATTTCTTCTCTCAAAATATTTACCAATTCATTTTCTCATAAAATATCTCATCTCATCCTAATTAGAGAATATCTAGTAAACTCACGTTATTCTACCAAATAGAATAAATCAGTTAAATCCAATAATTTATTTAAATCAAATAAACCAAATAAACCAATTAATTAGTACAATTAATCAATTATTGAAAATATAGTTGTTACATGTATGATGCAAAATATTATTCAGTTTGAATTTCAAAACATCAAGCGGAGTGTCCTCTATGAACCTAAAATCTGTCGGAGATTTCACATTGTTGAAGTACACAAACGCAGATGGTAATATTGAAACATTCTAAGATTTATTTTAACATATGATGCATATTTATACAACTTTAAAATCATTATGAACCACACAAAATTGCCGACGCAATTACAACCCTACAAAAGTGTCAACAAAATCACAATCGTTGACAATTAACACTATCAAAAATTTTAAGGTTATGGAAAAAATCCGATAATCTCATAAGCTTTTTTTTGAAAGAATAAAACTAATAAATTAACACAGCCGTTTTACAAAGTTACGGAAAAAGTCCAGTAATCTATGATGTTTTTGAAAAAAATGGATAAATTTTAACACAAATGTTTTTGAAAAAAACAATAAAAATGCATACCAAATATTTTAATTGGTCTAGCGAATCTTTTAATTGCATATCAGATTTTTTATTGATCTACTGAAATTTTTTTGCACTTCTAATAAAAGTAAATGAGAGAGGTATTTCATAACAATAAAATTCAGAGGATGCTTGGACAAAATCTCCCATTATAAGCTGCATATCCATCACTATTTCATAACAATAAAACTTTTTATAAATCTTAAAGTGCAAATAACAACCCTGCATTAATGGTGAAAAAGAAAAGTTTGTTTTGTTAGCCCTTTTGGTTTCTCACTACTGGAATTCAATGCAAAGAATGATTGAACTTAGTGTGAGAAGAATAACACAACTGAGATTTGAAAAAGTGATTTTTTTTTGTTTCACTAAGATGGTAAAGAGAATGAGATTGAAAACAAGTTGTGAAGAGAGTCAGAGATATGCAACACCACATGAGATTAGAAGATTGTTAAACCCTAACATGATGCCAACAAAAACCAAAAAGCTCTTCAAACACTCTAATCCAAGTCCACTTCTAATCTGATAGACTATGTATATACACAATCTGGAAGTCATTTACAATTGCCTCGTGCTTACCGTCACTATAACAGAAAACCAAATCAAAATGTCATGCTAATACAAAGCCAAGCCTTTTTTCCTCAAAAGAATATTCTATTTCTTGAACCAATTCACCTCCAAAAGATGCTGGAGTCATGGCCATATTCATAGGAATTGGCACACTCGTTGGTGTAGGCATTGCCTTTGGAGTTCTACTCTCTTCATCTACCAATGTGTCTGTCTTCGAGGTAGTAGTGAATGGCAAATTGTTAACTGCTACTGTCTTCTGCAACTTCAGCTTCTGCATATTTAATTCAACTGTGGCATTTTCCACATTTTCTTGTGATGATACTGTCGAAGAGATGGTTGTAAAGGGTTGTCGTGACAAAGGAGATTCGATATCCCGAATAATTCCAGTACCAAATGTGTATCTTCTAGCTGTATGAATACAAGGAAACAAACACTTGTAAGAGATTTAAATGCATGCAAATATGGTACATGAAAGTTGTTAGTAGAAATGAATATTAATCATATGTGATGTTTGTGCAAATTATGTAAAACACAAACATAAGAAAATGCTAGATATACCAGCAAGAAATTACGGGGAAATCTATCAGCTGAGATGTGGCTTTGACCTCCACCTCCAACATCAAACCAAAAAAAAAGTCTAAACCGTTCTGTGGTGCCACATACAGCCTTACAATAAAACCATCATCAAGAGTACTTGGGGGAATCCGGTGGAGAACCTTCTTCTAAAACAAAGGAAAATATAAACAGGTATCCAACAATCTAAGGTTGTATTTTAAATGACACAAGTTGAAACATAACTGCAGGAGAATCATGTTCTAAATCCAAGGAAATCATAGACATGTATTCAACAGTTAGAGGTTGTCGTTAGATTTTAATTTGATAAATAACTGCAGGCATCTTATGTCATTGGTTTAAGAAGAAATATTGCAAAATGAATATGCTATGCTATTGGTGGCATCTGACCAATGTAGTCAAGGACAAGATCTTAAGTAGGATCAGCCGGCTTGTGAAAGATCGTCGTTAGCATGACACCAAAAATCCTACCGAAGGGAAAATGGTAATTTCATACCTTTTTTAACGATCTCGCTTCAATTCGAAAAGCTCGATCTTGAACATGCCGGCAACGAAAATGATCTTTCTCTGATCATAGTACTCTCACGTAAGATCTTACGATCCAGCACTCGATCTTGACTACATTGTTTCTGACAATAATGAAATAGCTCTTATCCTCAAAGGGATAAAAGAAAGAGAGATGGGAAAAATACTACAGAAGAAAAGAAAAAATACAATTACATTTATCTTAGCAGGATCTGCGCCTAGATAACCTACCAGTCTACCACATCCAAAACAACCACCTTATCAATTGAGCCAAAACTAAAAGCAAATAATTATTAAGAGATTTTCCTGATCTTTGTTCTTTCCTTTCAACCAAACAAGATAAACAACAGTTAAATCCTTACCAAGTGAGAAATCTCCAAGCCAGGGATGAAAATAAAAACCAAAAACAAAAACGGGTGAAGTCTAAAAAAAACTACCTGATGATAAACCTGACATGCCATCATCTAGGTCATTTATTTGCTCAATTTGGTGCGCTCTGTCCGTCTTCTTTGTGGAGCTTGAGCGAGTAAGTTTTGAATCGGGTTTTAGCATTGATCCTCCAAAGGTAACTCTTCTACTAGCTGCACTTCCATTTGGCGTCCTAGGTGCTTTTCTTGCACTAAGAACCTTTGAAGGGCTTTTTGACCCATACAATACTTCCTGTTCTGCTATTATGTGTCCCTGAAGTTTCTTCAGGTCCTGAAAACAGAAATGTAAAATTTTAAAAGGTGTCAGGAGAAAAAAATACACATCGTTATGTTTAGGAATAGCAGATCAATGAAATACTGCCTAGACTAATACTTTAAGACAAAACTCAAGGTTTTGTTTTAACTATAAGGCACTAGGGGTGCTATTAAGCATCTAGGAAGTGTATGTGAATTTATCATAGGCAAGGGTCCCTTAATGTAGCACTGACACTTCTGAAAGAAGGTGTCCGTGGCAGTATCGATGTCCAAATTGATACCGACACTTGTGATTACGTTTAATTTACTCATTTTTCCAAATTATTACGGGTGTCAACGTGTCAGTGTCGGTGATGTATTTTCGGTGTCTGTGCTTACTCCCTTTTCAGAGTATTGCGCTAAGGGTCCCTTTTCAAGGTTATGTTATAATAACTAGATTACTAATTAACTTATTTTGGAGAAACATTTAATTGCAATCAGTATTTCCTACCCGCTGTCTACGGCGTTCTTGCTCCTTCTCTTGCCGTAATGAGATGTAGTCTTGAAGCATAGAAGTTAGATGGACCTAGATAACCACACACGGCAAAATTTGTTACTTGAGCAACCAATAGATGCTAAGGTAGCATCCGATAATTTCTTATGAGCCTATCTCATGGCATGTATCTCTTAGAGGGTACTTACACCATCATAGATGAACTCAGTGCCTTTATCTTTTTCCCATGCTACTGTTTTTGAAGTCAATGTGTCTGTCATTGCTATGGAAAAACAAAAGAAAATCAAAAGACGTTTTGAAATAATAAAGAAACATAATATCTGCAAACATAATAATACATAATGAAAATGGGACATAGAAAAGCAAAGTTGTGTTATTAAGCCATAATGACATTAACCAAGACAACAAATACAAGGATTATAGGTCTTAAAGTACCTGGAATTTTGTTCACCAAGACACGTGCTTTCTCAGCTCGTTTGAGATTAAGATGAGTACCTTTACCAGCATTGTATCGATTTTCATCCTAGAAGAAAGTGTGTGGAAAAGCTTAATAAACTATGAGATGATAAATATGGGAGTGGAGATCCACTTTCAATAATGTAAACATTAAACTTCACCGCCAATCCAACCGTTAAAAAACATCATTCAATCTAATGTAAGCTATAGAAACGAATATACATAAGAAGATAAAAAACTAACCCTGCTGTACTCCTCAAGCCAAGACTCTTCATCACATGCTGACACCCATTTCTCCACCTTTTCAAGTATCTCTATTCTACTAAAAGCTTGCTCTTTGACTTGGGCAATTTGAAGTTCAATTTGTTCAAGTACATCAGCAAGGTCTACAGATCCTGCATGAGTTTAATTTGTTCAATTTGTTCAAGTACAAGGATGCAGGCTTAGGAGTTTAAAGAAGAACTAAATAATGACACTAATCTAGTGGTATGATATCTTTCTTAGAACTTACCAGACTCTATTGCTTCAATAGCATGTTCGACCGCACCATCAAATTCAGGAACCAAATGAGTCTTTCTACAAATCTCCTCTAGCTCGGCTCTTTTCTTGAAAACAAGCTCTTTCATTTTGCTTGATTTTAAGTCCTCTAATCTAGATACTTCTGCCTCCACCTGCATGTAGTCATTACTTCTCCAGGAATTTTGAGCCATAAAAACAAAGAAAACTACTCCTTTTCTCCAATAGCTTACAACTCACATGATTAATAAAGTCCTCGGACAAGCTGTTAGATTCAGTAACTTCATCTTCTGAAGCTGCAATGTTACAAGTAACATTCTGAAACACCTGTTGCTCTTCAATAGGTGTATCCATCAAATGCCAGAGCTCCAACATTGATGTTGCTAGGTCTTGAAGCTGCCATACCGTAGGCAATTATGAGTTTCGATCAGAGGAAAAGGCATGAAAAGAAATTATAAACAAAGTTATGTTTCATACTTTTTGCATTCTGTGCAATTTCAGTCCTCGGAGTTCTTGCGTGGCTAAAGCCAATCGGCTGATGGTATCATTATTTACACTCTTAGGTACTTCTGAATTTCCTAAACTAGGATGGACTTCGCTGACTGTCTGCTTAAAGTCTAAACCAAGTACTGAACATAGAGACGTTAAAGTGTACAGGTTGTCTTGGATCTTCTGGAGACGATCACTCTGCGTTAAAAATAAAATACTAGCATTAAGTAATATTTAGAATTAAATATGATAATTTGGTTTCATAAACCAGAGACGATCACTCTGCTTTAAAAATAAAATATTAGCATTAAGTAATATTTAGAATTAAATATGACAATTTGGGTTCATAAACCATATATAAATGTTTACGTTCGTATAACTATAAATCATTAACCTTCTCTTTTTGAAGTGTATGAAGTTGTCTGTGCAATTCTTCAAGTTTCCTCAACGATAAATCTGTTTCATCTAGGATGAATGGGATGATTTCTCTTGGACCATAAATCTCATTTGAGACACTTTGAATCTGCTCATAGACTTGTATGAATTGATTTCTACGCTCAAGCTTTCTCTTTTTCATTTCTTCCAGCTCAGGTAGAATCATTGCTAGCTCTTCCTTCAAACTTCTAGCCTTATGATCCGACTATAATATCACAGACATTAAATAACCAATTTTTTTCTTAATACACCAACTAGATAACAGATAATTTTGAATTGACAAAAACAAAAACATCACAATTTTTTTACAATAATAATATTTCTCTCTATTCAACATTTTCATTAGGTACATACTAATCACGGAAAATATAAAATATTTTAGATGCAAATTTGTGTATAAGCTCTTATCTAGAAATTTTATATAATCATTCCAAATTATGTCACAAATATGAATTTAAACATTATTTTATTTAACTTAAACGGTTTTCTCCATCCAGCAGTATATGTACATGCATTAAATAGCCATCAGAAAATTGGAAACACGTGAAATATCTGACCTGTCTATTATGTACTGGTCGTTCTCCCATTGCTGAACAGATTGCTGTAAGTTCTGCCTCAGAATCAGCAATTTCCTGCCTTAGTTGAGCTCTAGAGCAGTTAGCTTTATCTATGTTTTTTCTGTATACTTCTAGACACTCTTGTTCAAGCTCAAACAACATCCTATCTTTTTCAGACTCAGACTCTCCAACTTCGTGCCATATTATCTAGTTTTGAAAAACAAACCAAGACAAATAGTAAGAGTTACTTATTTTATCACATATTCATTAATTGGCCTGTGGAGTTTATTTGTACCTGAAGTTCTTGAAGAAGTGATCCACATGTTGTTTCAGCTTGCGGAAGAAGACGATCCTTGTGAAGTTGATACATTTTGATGCACCTCTATCAACTAAAAGGAAATTCTCTTAGAACATTCGCCCAAAAAGAAAACAATCAAAGAAAGGGACTAGTCAATGTAGTCAGCATGAGATCTTAAGTAGGATCGGCCGGCATGTGAAAGATCATAAAACTCAGATCGTTAGCACGGCACGTAAGATCCAACCGAAGGGAAAAATGGTAATTTCATATATATATATACACACACACACACACACACACACACACATACACAAAACCATGAAATTTATAATTCAGGCACACAAAAAACCAAACTCGTTTTTTTTACAACCTTGCTTCAAAAAGCTTGATCTTGACCACACCGGCGACAAAACGTAGCACTCTCATGCATCCTTACGTAAGACCTTAGGAACTTACGGTCCAACACTCGATCTTAACTACACTAGGACTAGAAATTGATGTATCTCAAATATAGTAATATTTGCAACAAATTTAAAACAATTAATTAACAATTCAAACAAAACACCATGACCAAGGAATTGAATCTACTTCCAATGTAAAATGAGTAATCAAATAAAATGGTTGTAAAGTAAAAAAAAACATACTATTGAGTAAAAATCAGTTTTAATAACAACATACACATATTTTATTAAGGCTCCACAATGTCTCAAAAGGTCGCGATTAGTCTCATCTCACCATCTCTTCCCTTTACTAAACAATCCAACACTAGCAAAAGGAATCCATTCAAAACATACGTAGCACCCACGCTTCATATTGAAAACATTGTTTGATGTTCAACATGTATCGGTGTCTGACAACAACACGATGCCAAGCACATGTGATTACATTCAAACACTTTCATTTTTCAAATTATTAATGGTGTGTATGCGTGTAGGTTTGTTGTGCCTAGGTGTTTATGTCACACATTGATGATTGATCTCAAAGTTTCCTTCTTTTTCTGAATTTGTTCATTACGCAAGAACAAAACCCATAACACTTCAAAATTGAAAAATCAAAAGAATGCATAGCAATCCACATGTTTTAAAACAATGTAAACAAAATTGAACATGAAAAACAAGAACCTAAACACAAACAACACCAATTATCATCAATGTTGGAAAGAATGTGAAAAACACATAAACAGAATTAGAACATTTCTGTTACAGTTTTTGTTTGTTAATTTGCTCATAAACAGAAGAGGAACCGAAAGAAGAAAAGATGAGGAATTTACCACTTTTTATCAAAGATTGAATAATAAAAAAGGAATTGATGAATTGCTTCTGGAAATCACTTTTTTTCTTCTTCAAGGAAATGAGAATGGGGTTTTGGTGAATTTGGAAGATTTCGAAATGAAATGAGAGAGAGGCTCTTTTTGGATGGAAGAGAAAGAGAGGTTTTAAGAAGTGGAACCGATTTTGCCTTTTTTTCACACAAACCGTTGAAGAACTCTTGGAGAGCACTTTGTAAGATTTTTATATTTTTAAGATTATAGATGGTATATTTTTTTCTTTAGTTTAGCTTTGTAACTAAAATTTTTTTTTTTAATAAAATATAGTTGAATTTTATTTGTTTTTATTCTTTAACTTATGCAATTGATGCGTCTAAACTTTATTCGACATCTTGTATTTAAAATTTTCATATTAATTTTAAATATTTGTTTTAAGTAAGATTATGCTAAAAAAAGACTAACAAGTTGTAACCATATTTAAAATTTTGACACTTGTATAATTTTTACACATTTTGAAAGAGAAAATATAAAGAGAAAAAAACAGCGGCTCACATTCAAACCATTCAAATGACTCAAATTTAATATTGAGGATCAATTTTTCTTAAGAGTAATTTAAAATTAAACATCTCAATAGTTACATATTGTGAGAAGTTGTAAATCTAACTATCATAAAAGATATCATAAAAAATCTTGTATATTCTCAAGTTAGATCAATTTATGTGATAGAATAAACTTGTTGAATTTATTTTAATTTATGTGATAGAATAAGCTTGTATATTCTCAAGTTTGATCAATTTATGTGATAGAATAAGCTTGCTTAATTTATGTGATAGAATAAGCTTGTTGAATTTATTTAACTTAGCATTCCGTTTTCGAAGACTAAAAGGTCAGTTTATTTTAACTTTAAAAAAATAATTTTTTTTATATTTTTAAAAATAGATTCTACAATAATGAAATATTTTGAAGCTTTTATAAATAATTTTGATAAAAAGTTTAGATAAAATAATAAAATATTTAAAATAATATTTTAAAAATAACTATTCAAATCAAATTTTAATTTAAATTTTTTATAAAAAAAAATTTATAAAATTTTTTTATACCAAAATATATAATAATATAAAAATCATTTAAAAAAAAAGTCAAAACAAACATACCCAATATTAATCATTAATAAGAAATCTCAAAATATGGAGCTTTGTGTAGTTAATTTTTATAAATCAATATAAATTCTTATGCGATTTTTCTTAAATTATTATCTTGTAGTATAATGCATGGTTTATACACAAATGCACACAACAATATTTTTAATATGTTATGGACTCTTTTCACGTATTATTTAATAAGTTTATTTAAATACTTTGAAATAAAAATTTAGAGAATTTTTTATGGTATCCTTTATATTTCTAATGCACCATATAATATTTTATAAATGTCTCTTATTTTCGAAGATATATTTCCACACGCACCTAAAGGTAAGTGAACGTTGAAATATTTCTGAGATATATTTCCGGAATATTTTGGAGTATAAATCGCGCTAGACTCTTCTCCTTCCTCAAACTCAACACAATCTTTTTCTTAATACAACCCCTACACCAAATCAAATTTCATCAAACGAGGGTCAAAGAAACTCAAAGGAACATCAAAGATCATCTATAATATTGGAAACAACATATGCATCATCAATTTCAAGTAAGTTTATCGACTTTGCGGTAAATATTCGAGTTTTAGTGTAAACGAGTAGGAATCAATTATTATGGTTAGAAATGTGTAAAAATCACATGTAACATAGTTTATACATAGTATATAACTTGTTTGTTGACTAAAAATGGCGACCAGATCATGTTTTCTTCAACTTGAATGAGATACGTTCGTCATTGACGCGCCCTCTGTGTTGTAGAACATTTCGGAGACGCATCTCCAGAACTGTTTAGTGTTTCATATACTTAGGAAAGTTTCAGAGACATCTCTGGAATTGTTCAACACTATAGTTTTATGGTGTTTCTGGAGATGCATCTCCGGAATTGTTCAACGTTATAGTTTTATGGTGTTTCCAAAGATGCATCTCCGAAATTTTCTGCAGTATGATTTTTTTTTAAAAAATTTGTTTGCGTGTGTTGTTTGCTTGCACTAATGATATACCTTACTTTACCTTATAGGCATAATGGATGACAGAGATGACAAGCTGAGACATGGTAGGGTTTCTCAGCACGCATCCGTTTGGCAGGAGCGGAGCAAGCAGGTTCTGGAGGCTCCATGTGTAACACCCCATTTCTAACCCAACAGATAAACAACAAAGTACAATCAGAGTGCACTAAAATTGGATGCATGATGATCGTAATGAACGGTGACGGTCGTCACACTCACCTAAATCTGGGCGTCACATTTTCAACTTACAGAGAACATACATTTTACAATTTGATCAGACAGCATGCATTTAGTAAATATACATAGCACAGAATCCTGGATGAACAAACAACAGCTTGCCTAACATCTCGATTACAAGGCATCTTATTAATTTGCAGCGGAATATAAAACATTTCCAACATTTAGAATGATTAAAGCAAGACCATGAAACTTGCAACAAAACTCCATTAAAATTCGGCAAGTAATTGTCTTGCATCAATTCAACATAAACAACGAGTTTCAACCATAAAAATCAGCACTACTAATTCATCGGTATAGTGCATCCAACCAACATTTGGCACTTAACAGCAGCCACCAATTTAATGGAAAGTACTCGATAAAATTCAGCAATAAGGAAATTAAATAAAAGCAATAACATCAATCGTTCATCCCCCCAAGAGTGCTACGTATCAGAGCGACCAACAACTTTAAACGGAAAGCTACACTTTAATCCGGGTTACCTGCAAGTTACCACCAACGGAGGTAACATACAACATAAAGGGTGAGATATCGACAATATAACATAAGGCATGATAAAAGTCATGTCAGAATATTATCACAGCATTATTCTTCCAACAGATCGCAAAATATTATCCATAATAGACCACAATAATTCGGTATTCAAGATCCATGACAATTAGCATTAACAATTCAGCAACTCAACAATGTAACTCAACAAATGCGACGCAACAGTGTAACACCCCCTTTCTATACCCCCAAATAAACAAATAAATCACTTAATCACTTATTGAAATTTCGTCAGAGTAAATTTAAAACATGGTAAAAAAAAAAGGGCATGTCACACATACATGAAAATACAACATGCAACACCTGCTCAAATAAAGATATGTAACAATGGGGTAGCTACAACATAGGAACTTCGTCCTTACGCCCATGTCTCAATATTTAAAATTAAAGCGGAAGATTAAAACATTTGAATCACTTAAAACATGTTATCATATAAATACATAATTCAGTTTGGTTCACCATATCATTCATGTTTTCCAAAACATTATCAGCTGATACATTTACAAATGTATCACAAAAGGATGCTATACAATCCTAACAACCCGGTGCTACATATCAGAGCTGACCGACAAAAGAATAAAGCTATACTTCACAAAAAGACCTCCAGCAAACCTAATATGCAATGCCTCATAGAGCATTATAAAACAGCAGAAGGGTGATAAATATTATTATAATAACAATGCATATAATCATGTATATATAAATATAGACATAAAAGTATACATATTTCGCATTCTCACCACATTCATCATAATTTACTCATATACATCGTCATATATACACATATATATATATATATATATATATATATATATATATATATATATATATATATATATATATATATATATATATATATATATATATATATATATATATATATATATATATATATATATATATATATATATATATATATATATATATATATAATCCAAGCATAACGTTATGTACACTTTCACAATTTCAATCAAATCCACATAAACATACACATTATGTTTAATTCACTACAAATCATATAAACATATACAATCATGTTTATTCATCAATTCACAATTTCACATTCTCAACTCTCAAATCAACAATTCATGCTCATAAGCATACTTTCATACAATAATCACATTTTCACAACTCTCAATTACGCAAGTAATGCACATACGCACATTACACAATTCTCACCATACTTCATCATAACTCATCATACACTTCACATAGCATATATATATATATATATATATATATATATATATATATATATATATATATATATATATATATATATATATATATATATATATATATATATATATATATATATATATATATATATATATATATATATATATATATATATATATATATATATATATATATATATATATATATATATATATATATATATATATATATATATATATATATATATATATATATATATATATATATATATATATATATATATATATATATATATATATATACATATCCATAATTCTCAATTACACAAGTCATGTACATACACCTATACATAACTTCATATAACAATCATATATTCATTCCATGAGACTCAATGCAACTCAATGCAACTCATGCCATGTGGTACCAACACTTGTTATCATTTTTCGGTTTTTACATTTAAACCAGGTTCGTTCCCTAGACCGATAACAACAAAAGCCCGTCCCCTAAGCTTTCAAACCCCGCTCTAGGTTTCGGACAAGTCACTAGCCTCCACGAAACTAGCAAATATTGCCTCTTGACTAAATGATGCGTATGCAATCAACAACCAAATGCACTTAAGACCGTTCTCGCATCTTAATCCCATGCATTCTCAAATAATTCATCACATAAAAATTATATCACATGATTGCACACACAACATATTCACACCATCAAAGTATTCATACTTTAAATTATCATCATCATATTTATCAAACAATGCACACATATCTACAATATGTTCTCATGCATTATTCACACACAATCATAAGCAATGCACACATATTCACAATATGTTCTCATGCATTCTTCACATACAAACACAAGCGATGCACACTGTTGCACCCTAAATTTTGACCCCTTAGATCCTCATCATCATTTTAGGATCATATTCATTTGATTAACTAACCTTAACCCATTTCAAGTTTATCTTTGTCAAGATGCAAATGAATCAGGGTTCCGTACCGTCAAAATTGAGGCTTCGATGGGCTGATCAATCAATGTTTTGGATTGATTCAACTATAAACAAGATCAAGAATACTACATTAGGTCAAGTATGAATTCAATTTGAGGTGGTCACCCAAGAATTGAGAACAGTGCAGTTCAAGATACCCGATTAGGGTTTTCGATTAGGAAAAGTCAATTGTAGTTTGACTTTTGATTTAAAAAGTGTTTCAATGGTGGGATCATGGTCCATTAAGTTCCTATGGCTTATTAAAGTCTATTCAAAGAGTTTCAAGTCCTCAGAATACCCGGAGCCCCAACAGTCGACTCGGTAGTCACCGATTGATCGTACGATTGACCGAAAAGTCAACTCTTCAACAATGAGGAATTTGACTTCAAGATGTGAATAAAAAATGTTCCTTATGTCATATTACACCTTGCCATAAAATTTCATGACCATTGGATCAAGGGTTAGGAAGTAATGGCAAAAATCGGGAATTAGGGTTTCAAAAGGGGCAAGACCATAACTCTTCAACCACACATCCAAATGAAGTGGTTCAAAGCTCATTGGAAATCTCTTGACAAGTCCTACAAAAGCCTAAAAGTGGTCCATGATCAAAAAATGCATGGATTTGGAGTTATTACAAAATTCATTTCAAGAAGGGAAAATAAGTTAGAAAATTTTCACTTTTAGGCTTGTTTTTTAACAACTTTGAAGGGTTTTTCAACCTAGTTCCATATAGAATTTGGAAATCTCAAAAACATGAAAGTTATAGAGCTACTTGAGGGCTTTCTAAATTGTGGTAGAACTCCTCAATAGAATTTGTGAGCAGAAAGTTATAGGTCATGGAAGTTGGGGCTGCCACACTTGGAACCACTATGTCAAAATTTCTCAAAATTCAGATTTCCACAACTTGAGCTATCCTTAACCCTTGTATCATGATTCAATCTGATAATTAGAGGTGTGAATGAGTGAAAATGCAGAAAAATGAGAGATGTGGAGAGAGAGGCAAGTTGCAAGCAACTTGCAATAAAATAATCAAAATGTGTAAGAGGAAAGAGAAACTTTTCTTTAAGAATTGGGCAGCTGCAGTCCCCTACCTCTCTAAGCTCTATTCAGTCACCTCATGCCCATCATTCCACTTGATTTTTTATTGCCTTGAGTCATAGAACTGATGTGTAGAGCTGCCACAAAGATTTTGGCAAGATTCATTTCAAAACTTCATAATCTCCCTCCAAAAGTGGCAAAATCCAAATCTGCCCTCACCTTTATTTTCACTATAAATAGAGGCACTCTCTATGATGTTAGACACCAGAGAACTCTTAGAAACTAAGAGAAATCACAGCTCTCAACTCTCCACCATTTTCTCAAAAGCTTCATTTTTTCAAAAACTTCAAGTTTTCACTAAAATACTGTCTTGAGCAAAACTCTGCTCAAACTCAGTTCCACCACTTCCAAGCCACTCAAAACCATTTACACAATCCATAAACATTGTGTAGAAGGTGTTCATACACTCAAACCACCCAAAAAAATCATTTTCCTAAAAGTCAAACTTCATACCTTGATATGTTGACTTTCATGCACTTTGGAAGCCAAATCTTTACTTGAGGCATTTCCTACCATTCCAACACTCCCAACACCTCATATATATCATACTTCAACTGTCCAAAGTCTCAAAAACCAACTGGGAGGTTCACAACTCAAATTGTCTTGAAAGATAGCTTGTTGCTTCAAGAAGAAGAAAGCTCCAAATCTTTGCCAAAGAAGAAGATCTCTGGGTTTCTTAGTTTTTTAGCTTGTTCAAGATTTGTCTACAAGAGGTATGTAATGCTCAACCTCTTTATTGTTCATACATTGTCATGATTTACCATTTTGAGATGCTTGTTGTGAAAATGTAGTCATGTTGTCCCATA
The DNA here is from genome assembly GCA_963859935.3 of Lathyrus sativus. Taxonomy (NCBI): domain Eukaryota; kingdom Viridiplantae; phylum Streptophyta; class Magnoliopsida; order Fabales; family Fabaceae; genus Lathyrus; species Lathyrus sativus. The sequence goes on from OZ012735.1 coordinate 264,134,167, forward strand.
TTGCTTCTTTGTCAAGAACTCATGTTTTATGGTCATGGTATTGCTTTTGTCAAAGTATATTATCTATGAATGATGTGTTGATGATATGTTACCAATGTTGAGCTTTGTTGTTGTGTACAATTTGTTTTGAAGATGTTTATCTAAGATTAGCCTTAAGGATCCAATCACATACATTGATAAGATAATGATATTTCACACCCTTACCTTGATTAAATCGGAGCTAGAAGTTGTTCTTGAGCTTTTCCAAGTTTTTCCTTCTTCTCCTTCTCTTTTCTCCTCTTTCTCCTTCTTTCTCTATTCTTTCTCTTATGTTTTCTATTCTTTTATTTTCTCTTCAATTTCCCTTATATATCCTTCTCTTTCCTTTCCCTCTACTTTCCTTTTATATCTTTCTATTTTCTTTCCATCATAATTCTTCTCAAAATATCTACCAATTCATTTTCTCATAAAATATCTCATCTCATCATTAATTAGAGAATATCTAGTAAATCCACATTATTCTACCAAATAGAATAAACCAGTTAAATCCATTAACTCATATAATTGAAATAAATCCAATTAATTCATTTAAATAAAATAAATCACATAAACCAATTAATTAGTACAATTAATTAATTATTGAAAATTGGGTTGTTACAAACAGTGTATATGCATGTGGTACCAATTTTCCAATAAGGCCACCAATACAGACGCAATCAATAATTTTGCCACTAAGGACCGCCAATACAGGCCAACAATTTGCCACTAAGGGCCGCCAATACAGGCCATCCAATTGCCAATACAGGCCAACCAAGATGATATGCCATGAAATGCAACTATTATGGACTACAACATAACCGCAACAACTAATTCAACAAGGCATTTAAGCCTACAACCAATTCGTCCATAACAGAGGCATACCCATCATCTTATAACTACAACTTATCAACATAATCAAATCAGAATATTATAATAACATTTTCTCAACAATGACATAACAACTTCATATGCATCAAGTATTCATCATCTCAATCTGTTCATGTAAGGGAACAATAACAATATCATTATCAACAAATAAGAACTCAAGACATTTCCGCAGAACGGCATCACAACTATTACACACTTAATTATCTAGCTGTTCATGGTAAGTTTCGTTAATCTTCGACCGGTAATTGACATGGTATCACATAGACCAATGACAAACAATACTACTTCCGACACAGACAATTCTTATCTCTAATATTTATCAATCTACGGAACTAAACCCATGATCTCATACCCTTCATGAAATCCATCACACTCTTGGTTATAGAATTGAACCCCACCCTTACCTTGGAATTAAGGTCAATCCTAGACTTCTAGTTTTGGTTTATCTCCGCGGTGGCTCCTCTGTCACAACCTTGCCAATCCTCCGATGGATAATCTACTTCTGTTATCAACTTCTCTCAGCCACTCTCTTTCTTCCTTTACGGTTTTTCTTTTGCAAAATTCGCCAACTGAATTGAGCGTAAGGGAATACGAGAATACGTTACTAAACTTTCAGCATTTTCTTGGCCACGTTCCAATTCTGCCTAATTGGATTTTATTACTATGACGATCGTAACAAGCGTCACGACCGTGAAGGCCATGATGGTCGTAACAAGCTCATGACGAGCGTAACGATCGTGACGACCGTAACAATCTCATGACGAGCGTCACATCAAAAGAATTCCATTTTTCCTAGACAGAACATCTCTTTAGCTTTCCAACACTTTGAACGGGGACTAAAACCGACTTACGGATCAAGAGATATGAATTTTCGAAGTTTTCCCTAAAACTGCTACGGGATTTTGCACTTTTGCCCGAAAATTCGACCGATTCGATTCCTTTCTTCGAGACAAACACATACTCAAATACGACTACGACACAATGATACACGGAAAAGTCATAATTAAATTTAATCAAAATAAAACGGGCGTTACAACTCTCCCCTACTAAAATAATTTCGTCCTCGAAATTACCTCAATCAAACAGCTCAGGATAAGACTCCCGCATCTTGCTCTCCAGTTCCCACGTCAAGCTTTCGCCAGCAGCTCCCAACCAAACCACTTTCACCAAGGCAATCTCTTTTTCTCTTAACGTCTTCACCTCACGATCATCAATTCTCACAGGCGTTGTCTCTACAGTAAGATTATCACGTACCTGCACATCGTCCATAGGATTGACATGCGACGAGTTTGGAATATACTTGCGGAGTTGCGACACATGAAATACATCGTGCAGATTGCGAAGTAAGCTTCTTAGATTTCAAAGCTCTACCAACTCCAGTCACAGGCGTGACTCTCAAAAACACATGATCTCCAGCTTCAAATTCTAAATCCTTCCTGCACTTATCATGATAACTTTTCTGTCTACTCTGTGAAGCTTTCATCTTTTCTCGAATTAACTTCACCTTCTCAGTAGTCCCCCGAACAATCTCCGGTCTGAGTACTACACTCTCCCCCGATTCATACCAACACAACAGAGTCCTACACCACCAAACATACAAAGCTTTGAACAATGCCATTCCAATACTATAGTGATAACTGTTATTATAAGTGAACTCTATCAACGGAAGGTAAGTATCCCACGAACCACCTTCCTCCAGAACACAGGCTCTCAATAAATCTTCTAAAGACTGAATAATCCGTTCAGTCTGACCATCTGTTTGAGGGTGGTATGCTGAACTCAACCTCAACTTAGAACCCAATGCCTCTTGCAGACTCTTCCAAAACTCAGAAGTAAACCTCGGATCTCTATCCGACATAATACACAACGGAACACCATGCAACTTAACAACCACTCTGACATAAATCTCTGCCAACTTTGATACCGGAAAAGTGATGTTAATAGGAATAAGTGAGCTGACTTTGTAAGCCTATCAACAATCACCCAAATGGAATCACATCCTCTCAAGGTGTTCGGCAAACCCGTCACAAAATCCATCGAAATGCTGTCCCATTTCCATTCTGGAATCTCTAACAGTTGCATCAACCCAGCAGGTTTCTGGTGCTCAACTTTCGACTTCTGACAGGTCAAACATGCGTAAACAAATCGTGCCACATCACGCTTCATACCAGGCCACCAAAACAGATTCTTCAAATCACTATACATTTTCGTCGCTCCTGGATGAATACTCAACTTACTTCTGTGACTCTCTTCCAAAATCGCTTTCTTCATATCGGCACTATCAGGAATACAAATACGACCACAAAACCTCAACACGCTCTGTGCATCCAACTGATAATCACTATTTTCTGAATGATCTACTTCAGGCATTAAATCTACTAACTTCACATCTAATTTCTGAGCCTCTCTGATGCCTTCTAGAAAATCATTATTAATCTTTAACATGCCCAACTTTATACTCTTCGGTGTTACTTCGCAAACTAAACTCAGATCTCTGAATTGCTCAATCAATTCCAACTCTTTAGCCATCATTGCTGACATATGCAAAGTTTTGCGGCTTAAGGCATCAGCTACAACATTAGCTTGTCCCAGATGGTAATGTAAACCAAAATCATAAACTTTTAATAGTTCCAACCACCTTTGTTGTCTCATGTTCGGTTCCTTTTGATCAAACAAGTACTTCAAACTCTTATGGTCACTGAACACTTCGACTCTTGAACCATAAAGATAATGCCTCCAAATCTTCAGCACAAACACAACAGCAACAAGTTCTAAATTGTGCGTAGGATAATTCTTCTCGTGGATTCTCAACTGTCTTGAAGCATAAGCAACTACTTTATTATCCTGCATGAGCACACCTCCCAAACTAAACTTAGAAGCATCGCAGTATACCACAAACGGTTCTTCTACATTAGGCAAGGTCAACACCGGAGCAGACGTCAACCTCTTCTTTAACTCTATAAAACCTACTTCGCATTGGGCATCCCACACAAAGGTTTTCCCTTTACAAGTCAACTTAGTTAACGAAAGGGCCAACTTAGAAAAACATTCAATAAACCTTCTGTAATAACCAGCAAGTCCCAAAAAGCTTCTAATTTCCGTTGCCGACTTTGGAGTTTCCCGTTGCAACACAACATCTGTTAGAACACATATTGGTTCTTAATAATATCTCTATGTTTTGATGATAACTATTATGAAATTTTGTAATTAAGAATTATATACTCTTAAATTTGCTTGAGAGTGTTTGCTGCAGATATTAAAATAATTATCACTCCAAAAGCAAATCAGAACTGAACATAAGAAATATGCTAGACTCTGAAGCGTCAGATGCATCCATTAGAAGATTCTGAATGCTGCCGACAGAAGATCCTGAGCGCTGTCTCCAGAAGGATCTGAAGCAAAAGCTCCAGAAGAATCTGAAGCAAGTCAGAAGCATCTGAACCAAAGAAGAATTTTGTATGAAGAGTTTTCAAAGCATAGTTACTACAGAAGATTCTGAAAGTACTAAAGCTGCCAGTACTGAGGATCTGACTCAAATATGCTCTGAACTTATACACGCTAAAAGCACACCTGCTGCAAAGACTTTGATTCAGCAAAACTCTGATCAACATCAGAAGGCTTTGATCAAATTAGACTATGATGAATCTTGCTGAAAATTGAAGAAGAAGATTTCAAAGATTATGTCCGTTGGAATAATTCAAACGACTCTTTCCTTATTTATGCTAGACACAAGAACACAGACAAAAAGGATTTCTCTGTGCTTTCTTCTTCTAGGAAAGGTCACTTGATGTGAAGACAAAAAGGCTCAGACCTTTTGGACACTCTTCTCAACATGAAGCTCTCTTGGATCAAGCTGCCTATAAAAGCAAGTCTTCACCCATCTTCTTCAGTTGACGTTTTATCTGAAAGAAATCAATATTCAAAGCTCTCATGCAAATTCACATTCTTTCTAAGAATTAATTTCTTTGTTCTTAATATTAAGTGAAAAATCACAGTTGTGATAAAGCTTTTTAGAAGCAATTTAAACACTTGTATTTGTTATTACATTTGATTGTAAGAAAACCTTAAGAAGATCCAGTTAGGATCAGTAGTTCTTGAGAAGACTTTGAGCAGTTATTCTTAGTGCTTACTATTGTAATCAGTTGATTAAATAGTGGATTAAGTCCTTGATTGAGAAAGGCAAATCACTCTAGGAAGGGTGGACTGGAGTAGTTGAGTTCAACGAACCAGGATAAAAATACTTGAGTTTTTATTTCTAAGTTTTTATCTTCATACTTATTCAACCCCCCTTCTATGTATTTTCTCACCTTCAGTTGCCATCAGAGCTCCGGTTCTGTGTGTGCTACCACTTCACAGTGACAGTAAAAATCCAATGAGAAAAACTCTGATATATATTTGGTTGTTACTATGGCTGATAATACAATATCTAACATTAACAACAAATATGAAGTAAGGGACAGAATCAGCACCAAACCCCCTATGTTTGATGGGGAGAAATTTGATTATTAGAAAGACAGGATTTGAAGTTTTTGCCTTGGATATGATGCTGATTTATGGGATCTGGTCATAGATGGATATGTTCATCCCACTGATGGGAATGGCAAGAAATTAGACAGAAAATCTATGACAGATGCTCAGAAGAAGGAATTTAGAAATCACCACAAGGCCAGAACAATATTGTTAAATGCAATATCTCACACTGAGTATGAAAAAATTACAAATAGGGAAACTGCATTTGACATGTTTGAATCCTTAAAGATGACTCATGAGGGAAATTCTCAAGTCAAGGAAACAAAGGCTCTGGCTCTGATCCAGAAGTATGAAGCCTTCAAGATGGAAGACTCTGAATCTGTTGAAGCTATGTTCTCCAGATTTCAAATACTTACAGCTGGACTAAAGGTTCTGGATAAAGGATACTCTACTGCTGATCATGTGAAAAAGATCATTAGAAGGTTACCTACCAGATGGAGACCTATGGTGACTGCGCTGAAAATGGCTAAAGAACTGAACAAGATCTCATTGGAGGAACTAATCAGTTCACTAAGAAGTCGTGAAATTGAACTTGAGGAAGATGAACCTCAAAAGAAAGGTAAATCTGTTGCTTTAAAATCTAATAAATCTGCTAAGGCATTGCAGTTAATAGAGGAGAGCTCTGAAGAATCCTCATCTGAAGATGAAGATGAACTATCCATGCTGTCTAGAAGAATAAACAAACTCTGGAAGCATAAAGGAAAGAAGTTCAGAAACTTCAGGAAACCTGACCAAAGAAAAGAATCATCTGGACACAGAAGATCTGACAAAAAGGAGGTTGCCTGTTATGAATGTAAAGAACCTGGGCATTACAAAAATGAATGTCCAAAGGTGCTGAAACACAAGCCTAAAAGAAAATCTGATAAGAAGAAAAAGGTTCTAATGGCCACCTGGGATGATTCAGATACATCTGAATCTGAATCTGAGTCAGAAGAAGAATGTGCCAATGTAGCTTTGATGACAGACATAGAAGATCAGGAGGAAGGAACTTCAGGTTCTGAAGCTGACTCTGAATCTGACTCTGATGCTGAAGAGGTAATGGCTAAACTCACTAAAGAAGAACTTATCAAAGTATTATCAGAAGTTCTGAAGAGTTATAATAATATTAAGCTCAAATATAAGAAGCGTCAAAGCAATCTTGTATTTGAGAATAATATTCTCAAATCAGAAGTGCCTCTGAGCTAAATGAAAAGAACTTAAAATTGAAAAATGATTCTGAATTAGCTCAACAAAATTCTGATTCTGAAACTGAATCTGAATGCAAAAATATTTTGGAAAAATATGATTACAGCTTTCAGAAGTTTCTTGCTAAAAGCATAGACATAAGCAAGATGGCTTCTATGATCTATGGAGTTAGCAGAAATAACAGAAAAGGAATTGGATATAAATCTTCCTCTGGAAAGGATTTAAATCCAAAATCTGTTGAGAAAATTATTATCAAGAAAACTCCTTTATATTCCCACTTTAAATTTGGTCACTTGAATGATATTGAACAAACACGTTCTGAAAAGAACATTCATGTGTTTAAATCTAAGGCTAGTCAGAATAAACCTTATGTTGAAAAACAGAAGGTTAGACAAACCTTCAGAACAACTAACCCTAAAGGACCCAAGAAGATCTGGGTACCTAAAAGTAAAATAATCCATGTTGCAGATGTTCTTAGCAGCAAGGTCAAGACGCCAATCATGGTACCTGGACTCTGGATGCTCGCGACACATGACAGGAGAAAGGTCTATGTTCCAAAGTCTGGAACTTAGATCTGGAGGTGATGTGAAATTTGGAGGGAATCAGAAAGGCAAGATCATTGGATCTGGCACCATTGGAAATGGTAAACTTCCCTCTATTACTAATGTTTTACTTGTTGAAGGGTTAAAGCATAACTTATTGTCCATAAGTCAATTAAGTGACAATGGTTATGATATTACCTTTAATCAAAAATGTTGTAAAGCTATTAGTCAAAAGGATAGCTCTATCCTATTTAGTGGTAAGAGGAAAAACAACATTTACAAAATAAATCTTTCAGAACTTAAAGTTCAAAATGTTAAATGCCTCTTGTTTGTTAATGAAGAGCAATGGGGTTGGCACAGAAGATTGGGGCATATTAATATGAGACGTATATCTCAGATTAATAAACTTAATCTTGTCAAAGGACTTCCTAATCTGAAGTTCACCTCAGATGCTCTTTGTGAAGCATGCCAAAAAGGGAAGTTCTCAAAATCATCTTTTAAATCAAAAAATGTTGTTTCTACTTCCAGACCACTAGAATTACTTCATATTGATCTGTTTGGACCAGTGAAAACTGCATCCATCAGAGGCAAGAAGTATGGATTAGTCATTGTTGATGACTATAGTAGATGGACATGGGTAAAGTTCTTAAAACACAAGGATGAGTCACATTCTGTGTTCTTTGACTTCTGTAAACAAGTCCAGAATGAAAAAGATTTCAAAATTATAAAAGTCAGAAGTGATCATGGTGGTGAATTTGAAAATAAATATTTTGAAAAATATTTTAATGAAAATGGCATTGCTAATGATTTTTCTTGTCCTAGAACTCCACAACAAAATGGAGTTGTAGAGAGGAAAAATAGAACTCTGCAAGAAATGGCCAGAACCATGATCAATGAGACTAATCTGGCAAAACACTTTTGGGCAGAAGCAATCAACACAACATGTTACATTCAGAACAGAGTGTCTGTAAGACCTCTTCTGGAGAAGACTCCATATGAAATGTGGAAGAACAGAAAGCCCAACATTTCATATTTTCATCCTTTTGGATGTATTTGCTATATGTTAAATACTAAAGAAAATCTAAACAAGTTTGATTCCAAAGCACAGAAGTGTTTCATGCTTGGATATTCTGAACGCTATGAAGGCTACAGAGTATACAACACTGAGACACAGATTGTGGAAGAATCTATTCATGTTAGATTTGATGATAAGCTTGGCATTAAAAAGCCAAAGCAGTCTGAAAACTCTGCAGATAGAGAAAGTAGTCTTCACAGACTCTAAAGAATCAGAGGTAGACAAAGCTCAAGTGAAGGAACCAGAAGCAACGCCAGATGCTATTCCTTTAACTTCTCAGATGAACAATTTAAACATTTCTGAAGAATCAACTGTTAGAGGATCATCTTCCAGAATCAAAGCTTCTCATCCAGAGAATGTTATCATTGGAAAGAAGGATGACCCTATCAGAACAAGATCCTTTTTAAGATCATCTGAAGCATCATTATTTGGACTGGTGTCAGAAATTGAACCAACTTCTGCAGATAAAGTTCTGCAAGACAATGATTGGATTATTGCCATGTAAGAAGAGTTAAATCAATTCGCCAGAAATGACGTATGGGATTTAGCTCAAAGACCAAAAGGATTCAATATAATTGGAACTAAATGGGTATTCAGAAATAAGCTTAATGAGAAAGGAGAAGTTGAAAGAAATAAGGCAAGGCTTGTTGCTCAAGGGTACAGTCAACAAGAAGGAATTGATTACACTGAAACTTATGCTTCAGTGGCAAGGTTAGAATCTATACGCCTTCTTATTTCTTTTGCTGCACAATATAACATCACTCTATATCAGATGGATGTTAAAAGTGCCTTTCTAAATGGCATTATAGAAGAAGAAGTTTATGTCCACCAGCCTCCTGGTTTTGAGAATGAAAAATTTCCAGATCATGTTTTCAAACTAAAGAAATCTCTGTATGGTCTAAAACAAGCTCCCAGAGCTTGGTATGAGAGATTGAACAATTTTCTTCTGGAGAAAAATTTCATCAGAGGCAAAGTGGACACAACACTCTTTTGTAAATCATTTAAGAAAGATCTTCTAATTTGTCAAATATATATGGATGATATCATATTTGGATCTACCAATACTATGCTGGGAAAGGAGTTTGCTAAATGTATGCAGGCAGAATTTAAAATGAGCATGATGGGAGAATTGAGATTCTTTCTGAGAATTCAAGTCAACCAAACTCCAGAGTGCATTTACATACATCAGACCAAATATGTTAAAGAACTTCTGAAGAAATTTAACAAGACTAATAGTAAGCTAGCAAAGACTCCCATGCATCCAACTAGTTCACTAGGCAAGGAAGAGGTAAGTAAGAAAGTAGATCAGAAACTCTACAGAGGTATGATAGGATCTCTTCTTTACTTAACTGCTTCTAGACCTGACATATTGTTCAGTGTATGCCTGTGTGCTAGATTCCAATCAGATCCTAGAGAATCACACTTGACAGCTGTCAAGAGGATTCTAAGGTATCTGAAAGGTACTTCTAATGTGGGTTTGTGTTACAGAAAATCTGATGATTTCAAATTAGTTGGATTCTGTGATGCTGACTACGCTGGAGACAGAGTGGAAAGAAAAAGTACTTCTGGAAGTTGTCAATTTCTAGGAAGAAATTTAATCTCTTGGTACAGCAAGAAGCAACCCACAATTGCACTATCAACCACAGAGGCAGAATATATTGCTGCTGCTGGATGTAGCATGCAGATGCTCTGGATGAAAAGTCAACTAGAAGATTATCAGATATTTGAAAGTAACATTTCTATATTCTGTGATAATACTTCTGCTATATGTTTGTCTAAAAACCCCATTTTACACTCTAAGGCAAAACATATAGAAATTAAGCATCATTTCATCAGAGACTATGTTCAGAAGGGAATTATAAATTTAGCCTTTGTTGATACAGATCATCAATGGGCAGACATTTTCACAAAACCCCTTGTTGAAGATAGATTCAAATTTATTCTGAAAAATATTGGTATGGATTTGTGTCCAGAATAATATTTGTCAGAAGCAAATTTTACAGATGCAAAAATGTTTAATGTTCTGAAGTATTTCATCTGATCAATTATTCATTTCCTTAAATTACTTTATTTGTGAAACTCTGAACTAACAATACTCAGAGGATCTGAACGTTGGTTAACGTTTCATTTCTCAAGAGAATTCAGAAGCACATGCAAGCAAACACGTGTCACTCTGAATCTGCAAAGGTGGCGTGTACACTACTGAAGAGACGTTTGAGGTGAAGTTTGAATAGTGAAAATCTTGATTTTCCCCCCAATTTGTCAGAATCAATTAATGCTTGAAATGATTTTTATTCCTTTTCATTAAATGCTTTGTGTGAACGTGTTTTTTATCTGACTGTTTGTATGCCTAAGTTTTCACTATAAATATCACACTTCTCACCACATTCACACTTTTCACATCTCAATTGTTTATGCATTTCTGTCTCCTCTTCTCTCTTCACAAAAACCCTAAGCGTTTGACAAAATCATCTTCAATGGCAACTTCTTCTTCCACTGCTGCACAATTTCAATCTACCATGGCTGCAGTTACTTCTGCAAATATGGGTGTGACTCCATACACGACACCAAAGAGAACTTTGTTAACACCTGTTGAAAAACTGGAGGTTCTCTGTGAATCAATGGTGGAATTTGATTCACTGGCTGAGAATGGGTTTGAGTGTCGCTCCATTATAGATGCTCAAAGATGGGTGAAATATTTTGATAGACTGTTTGGACCAGTTTACCCCGTTCTAGTGAAAGAATTCTAGATCCATGCTGCTGTGTACCCTAAGTTCATTTTATCTTCTGTTTTGGGTAAAGAAATAATCATCACAGAAGATCTGATCAGGAAACTCATTGGATATGAGGAAACAGATGGAGTATCTCACTTGCCAGCTGGGCGTGTAGATATGGATGAAGTATATGAGGAAGTGATGACTGCTGGACAAGCTTCTAATAAGTTCAAAGATCTGAAGCCTGACTACAAGATCTGGGCTAAGATTTTCATGGGATGAATTCATCACAGAAAGTCTACAAACTCTCAAGACTATGTCAACAATGAACAACTCTACTTTATGTATTGCTTAAGTCAGAGCACCAAGGTAGATCTTCCACATATTATGTTTATGCACTTATGGAATCATATAAATGCCTCTAGAGAATATGTGAAAGAAAAAGGTCATAAGATCAGAACTTGGATTCCTTTTGGAAGGTTAATTTCAGATCTTCTAACAGAGAATGGACTGGTGACTGCTCTTTATGCTGCTGGCGTCACAGATGAACTTGAATTTATTCTGGGAAAGCCTCTGAATGCCAAAAGTCTTTAGAGACTAAAAATAGTAGAAGAACTCACAACAACACCCAAGAAGATGAACACCACTGAACTTAGTCAGAAGAGAATTCCTGTAGATGACTACCCTATGTTCTTTGCGGAGGAACCCAGAAAAATTATAGCAAGTTATATTGATGCTTGCAAGGCAGATGGAACACCCATTCCTGTAGATATTCTGAAGAGAGCAAGGGAACCATTGCCTGTTGTAGAAGAAGAGATGCCAAGAAAAAGAAGTGAATCAGAAGCAGAAGCTGCACCTGTTCAGAAGAAGCCCAAAGTTGCTGAGAAGCCTCAGAAGCTTATCAAGAGGAAAGCATCTGAAGACACTCCTTCTGTTCCAGCAAAACGAATCAAGATTAAAGGTACCAAACATTCTGTATCTTCTGTAAATAATTATGTAGTAAATGATTCAACAATTAAGTCTATTCCTAAACCCCCTTCCACTCAAAAATAATCTGTTACTGCTCCACCTCATACATCTGTACCATCCCCACAAAAATCATCTGTACCAAAACCAACAACAACAAAACCACAAAATCAGACTCCACAACCAAAGGTACCAACAAAACAATCTGCACCACAACAACAACAAAAAGAAAAACCATCTGAACAACATCAACAACCAAAAGAAAAATCATTTGAACAACAATAACAACCAAAAGAAAAACCATCTGTATCACAACAAACACAACAACCAGAAAAACAATCTGAACCACAAACACAACAACAAGAAAAACAACAAGAAAAACCACCATCAAACACATCTAAACCCACTGCATCTGTACCAGTTATTTCTGAACCTATAAAAGTAACATCTGTTCCAGTTATCTCTGAACCAATAAAAGTTACATCTGATCCACCTTCATCAGAACCACCTGCATCTGAACCCCTATCCAAAACTTCAGACTCAACCAAACTGTTTGGAACTAATATCCCTGAGACAGAAGTTCTAGATGTTACACCCCTCAAAACCGTCTTTCAAGTATCCTCTACTTCTTGCACACCAACCACATCCTCAAAATCCTCAGAATCAGATATTCACCCAGATTTTCTGGTTTCTCCATCTCACAGAGATTCTGAAGTAAACCAACCAGATCCAGTTGTTTCTTCTGGAACCCTTATTCCCAATCCGACCACAACACCTAACCCAACTTCAGAAATCCTCTTTCCAAATCCTATCCCAACATCTACACCAAGAACATCTGTAAATTCTACCTCATGCAATCCATTCTCATCTTATCTTCACAACCTTTCCTATGGTTTCAAACTCAAAGATTTCTATGACAGAATTAAACCATATGATCCTATCACTCCTTTCAAACCCAAACTTACAATCATTCTACCATATGTGCTTCTAACTTATATTAAATCAATGTCAGCAGTAGGTTCATTAGATACAATATCATACTCTGCTAAATCTGCAAAAGCTGTTACTTCTGCTAAACCTGCTACATCTGATTTATCTGCTAAATCTGATAAACCTAGTAAATCAGCCTTCAAACCTTACTCAGATAAACCATTTGATGTTGTTTCTAATACCTTAACTGCCAAACCATGTTTGATAAATGCTCTAAAAAGATCAAAAACAGACAAATCCTCTGAAATTCCATTCATACCCTACTACCCTCCTCCTCTGATCTCCATCCATAAATCCATCTTTCCACCTACTCCCCAACCCAGTCCAATAACCTTGGAAACTCTGTTAAACCCTAGACCTAGACTAAATGTTGATCATTTATTTACATGTTTTTTTACAAGAAATACAGATGTATTTAGGATCTGTACAGAAGAAATGTTCAGCAACAATGGATGCAAAAGAATCAGATATCATTTGGAATGGTTTCATCAACAGATTCAATACTGTAGCATCTAATCTGAAGAATGTATGTTCTGATGATGCGAAGCTCAGATTTGCTGAAACAGCTAGAAGTCTATTCTGGACTGTTAAGAGATCAGGACCCCTGCTTCTTACAAATGCTCCTTCATCACCAGAAGAAAATCCTGAATCTGCATCTGAAGATAATCCTCTGGCTATGACTCTGATAGAAAAATCTTCTGGGTCTACTGCTCCTAACTTAAACACTCCTATGGACATTGACTCTGTTCAAGCTTCAGAAACTGTTCCACCTTCTTCATCTGAGATTAAGAAAGAACATCCAGATCTTGAAGACAAGATTGCAGTTTTGGAAGCTGGTCAATCAGAAATCAAATCTTGGATGGCTAAACAAGATAAGAAGTCTGAAGACATGACTCGGTGGATGTCCCAGCAGGATCAGAAGAATGAAACAACGGCTAAGTGGATGTCAAAACAAGAACAATCCTCTTCTGAGATCACGGATCTGTTGAAGATGCTTTTGTCAAAACACTCTTAGTTTATTCATTTTGTTTCTTCTGTTGTTTGCATCTGTTGTTTGCATATGTATTTTGAGTATCTTCTGATATGTGTACTTCTGCTCTGAATTGAATGAATGAATGTTTCACAATTTTTCTCCACATGATATATCTCATTTATTGTTTCCTGCTCTTTGTCTTTTCAAATTATTACTTTTTGCTTATGACAAAAAGGGGGAGAAAATATAGATCTGAACTGTTTAATTAAACTTCACCAGAATGAAACTTCAGACATATCAACTTTATCTAACAAAATTCTAAGTATTTCAGAACATTTGATAAGTACACTCTGTTAAAGAAACTCTGAGACTCTCAGATCATTTTGACAATTATCAGACTCTGACCTTGAAAAATGCAAGACACTCTGACTCTCAAATGTTAAAGAACAATCAAGCTCTAACTCTGAAAATTACTCAAGACAAAAGGGAAGTTTCTATTCCTTATTTATATTTAATTCAGGGGGAGATTCATCATCTCAGAGGGAATTTTAATTACTCTATTTTCAATTAAACAAAACTTCTGATGTTTTTGTCATCATCAAAAAGGGGGAGATTGTTAGAACACAGATTGGTTCTTAATAATATCTCTATGTTTTGATGATAACTATTAAGAAATTTTATAATTAAGAATTATATACTCTAAAATTTGCTTGAGAGTGTTGCTGCAGATATTAAAATAATTATCACTCCAGAAGCAAATCAGAACTGAACATAAGAAGTATGCTAGACTCTGAAGCGTCAGATGCATCCATTAGAAGATTCTGAATGCTGCCAACAGAAGATCCTGAGCGTTGTCTCCAGAAGGATCTGAAGCAAAAGCTCTAGAAGAATCTGAAGCAAGTCAGAAGCATCTGAACCAAAGAATAATTTTGTATGAAGAGTTTTCAAAGCATAGTTACTACAGAAGATTCTGAAAGTACTAAAGCTGCCAGTACTGAGGATCTGACTCAAATATGCTCTGAACTTATACACGCTAAAAGCACACCTGCTGCAAAGACTCTGATTCAGCAAAACTCTATCAACATCAGAAGGCTCTGATCAAATTAGACTCTGATGAATCTTGCTGAAAATTGAAGAAGAAGATTTCAAAGATTATGTCCGTTGGAATAATTCAAACGACTATTTCCTTATTTATGCTAGACACAAGAACACAGACAAAAAGGATTTCTCTGTGCTTTCTTCTTCTAGGAAAGGTCACTTGATGTGAAGACAAAAAGGCTCAGACCTTTTGGACACTCTTCTCAACATGAAGCTCTCTTGGATCAAGCTGCCTATAAAAGCAAGTCTTCACCCATCTTCTTCAGTTGACATTTTATCTGAAAGAAATCAATATTCAAAGCTCTCATACAAATTCATATTCTTTCTAAGAATTAATTTCTTTGTTCTTAATATTAAGTGAAAAATCACAGTTGTGATAAAGCTTTTTAGAAGCAATTTAAACACTTGTATTTGTTATTACATTTGATTGTAAGAAAACCTTAAGAAGATCCAGTTAGGATCAGTAGTTCTTGAGAAGACTTTGAACAGTTGTTCTTAGTGCTTACTATTGTAATTAGTTGATTAAATAGTGGATTAAGTCCTTGATTGAGAAAGGCAAATCACTCTAGGAAGGGTGGACTGGAGTAGTTGAGTTCAACGAACCAGGATAAAAATACTTGAGTTTTTATTTCTAAGTTTTTATCTTCATACTTATTCAACCCCCCTTCTAAGTATTTTCTCACCTTCAGTTGCCATCAGAGCTCCGGTTCTGTGTGTGCTACCACTTCACAGTGACAGTAAAAATCCAGTGAGAAAAACTCTGATATATATTTGGTTGTTACTATGGCTGATAATACAATATCTAACATTAACAACAAATATGAAGAAAGGGACAGAATCAGCACCAAACCCCCTATGTTTGATGGGGAGAAATTTGATTATTAGAAAGACAGGATTGGAAGTTTTTTCCTTGGATATGATGCTGATTTATGGGATCTGGTCATAGATGGATATGTTCATCCCACTGATGGGAATGGCAAGAAAGTAGACAGAAAATCTATGACAGATGCTCAAAAGAAGGAATTTAGAAATCACCACAAGGCCAGAACAATATTGTTAAATGCAATATCTCACACTGAGTATGAAAAAATTACAAATAGGGAAACTGCATTTGACATGTTTGAATCCTTAAATATGACTCATGAGGGAAATTCTCAAGTCAAGGAAACAAAGGCTCTGGCTCTGATCCAGAAGTATGAAGCCTTCAAGATGGAAGACTCTGAATCTGTTGAAGCTATGTTCTCCAGATTTCAAATACTTACAGCTGGACTAAAGGTTCTGGATAAAGGATACTCTACTGCTGATCATGTGAAAAAGATCATTAGAAGCTTACCTACCAGATGGAGACCTATGGCGACTGCGCTGAAAATGGCTAAAGATCTGAACAAGATCTCATTGGAGGAACTAATCAGTTCACTAAGAAGTCATGAAATTGAACTTGAGGAAGATGAACCTCAAAAGAAAGGTAAATTTGTTGCTTTAAAATCTAATAAATTTGCTAAGGCATTGCAGTTAATAGAGGAGAGCTCTGAAGAATCCTCATCTGAAGATGAAGATGAACTATCCATGCTGTCTAGAAGAATAAACAAACTCTGGAAGCATAAAGGAAAGAAGTTCAGAAACTTCAGGAAGCCTGACCAAAGAAAAGAATCATCTGGACACAGAAGATCTGGCAAAAAGGAGGTTGCCTGTTATGAATGTAAAGAACCTGGGCATTACAAAAATGAATGTCCAAAGGTGCTGAAAGACAAGCCTAAAAGAAAATCTGATAAGAAGAAAAAGGTTCTAATGGCCACCTGGGATGATTCAGATACATCTGAATCTGAATCTGAGTCAGAAGAAGAATGTGCCAATGTAGCTTTGATGACAGACATAGAAGATCAGGAGGAAGGAACTTCAGGTTCTGAAGCTGACTCTGAATCTGACTCTGACGCTGAAGAGGTAATGGCTAAACTCACTAAAGAAGAACTTATCAAAGTATTATCAGAAGTTCTGAAGAGTTATAATAATATTAAGCTCAAATACAAGAAGCGTCAAAGCAATCTTGTATTTGAGAATAATATTCTCAAATAAGAAGTGGCTGAGCTAAATGAAAAGAACTTAAAATTGAAAAATGATTTTGAATTAGCTCAACAAAATTCTGATTCTGAAACTGAATCTGAATGCAAAAATATTTTGGAAAAATATGATTACAGCTTTCAGAAGTTTCTTGCTAAAAGCATAGACAGAAGCAAGATGGCTTCTATGATCTATGGAGTTAGCAGAAATAACAGAAAAGGAATTGGATATAAATCTTCCTCTGGAAAGGATTTAAATCCAAAATTTGTTGAGAAAATTATTATCAAGAAAACTCCTTTATATTCCCACTTTAAATTTGGTCACTTGAATGATATTGAACAAACACGTTCTGAAAAGAACATTCATGTGTTTAAATCTAAGGCTAGTCAGAATAAACCTTATGTTGAAAAACAGAAGGTTAGACAAACCTTCAGAACAACTAACCCTAAAGGACCCAAGAAGATCTGGGTACCTAAAAGTAAAATAATCCATGTTGCAGATGTTCTTAGCAGCAAGGTCAAGACGCCAATCATGGTACCTGGACTCTGGATGCTCGCGACACATGACAGGAGAAAGGTCTATGTTCCAAAGTCTGGAACTTAGATCTGGAGGTGATGTGAAATTTGGAGGGAATCAGAAAGGCAAGATCATTGGATCTGGCACCATTGGAAATGGTAAACTTCCCTCTATTACTAATGTTTTACTTGTTGAAGGGTTAAAGCATAACTTATTGTCCATAAGTCAATTAAGTGACAATGGTTATGATATTACCTTTAATCAAAAATGTTGTAAAGCTATTAGTCAAAAGGATGGCTCTATCCTATTTAGTGGTAAGAGGAAAAACAACATTTACAAAATAAATCTTTCAGAACTTAAAGTTCAAAATGTTAAATGCCTCTTGTCTGTTAATGAAGAGCAATGGGGCTGGCACAGAAGATTGGGGCATATCAATATGAGACGTATATCTCAGATTATTAAACTTAATCTTGTCAAAGGACTTCCTAATCTGAAGTTCACCTCAGATGCTCTTTGTGAAGCATGCCAAAAAGGGAAGTTCTCAAAATCATCTTTTAAATCAAAAAATGTTGTTTCTACTTCCAGACCACTAGAATTACTTCATATTGATCTGTTTGGACCAGTGAAAACTGCATCCATCAGAGGCAAGAAGTATGGATTAGTCATTGTTGATGACTATAGTAGATGGACATGGGTAAAGTTCTTAAAACACAAGGATGAGTCACATTCTGTGTTCTTTGACTTCTGTAAACAAGTCCAGAATGAAAAAGATTTCAAAATTATAAAAGTCAGAAGTGATCATGGTGGTGAATTTGAAAATAAATATTTTGAAAAATATTTTAATGAAAATGGCATTGCTCATGATTTTTCTTGTCCTAGAACTCCACAACAAAATGGAGTTGTAGAGAGGAAAAATAGAACTCTGCAAGAAATGGCCAGAACCATGATCAATGAGACTAATCTGGCAAAACACTTTTGGGCAGAAGCAATCAACACAGCATGTTACATTCAGAACAGAGTGTCTGTAAGACCTCTTCTGGAGAAGACTCCATATGAACTGTGGAAAAACAGAAAGCCCAACATTTCATATTTTCATCCTTTTGGATGTATTTGCTATATGTTAAATACTAAAGAAAATCTAAACAAGTTTGATTCCAAAGCACAGAAGTGTTTCATGCTTGGATATTCTGAACGCTCTAAAGGCTACAAAGTATACAACACTGAGACACAGATTGTGGAAGAATCTATTCATGTTAGATTTGATGATAAGCTTGGCATTAAAAAGTCAAAGCAGTCTGAAAACTCTGCAGATAGAGAAGTAGTCTTCACAGACTCTAAAGAATCAGAGGTAGACAAAGCTCAAGTGAAGGAACCAGAAGCAACGCCAGATGCTATTCCTTTAACTTCTCAAATGAACAATTTAAACATTTCTGAAGAATCAACTGTTAGAGGATCATCTTCCAGAATCAAAGCTTCTCATCCAGAGAATGTTATCATTGGAAAGAAGGATGACCCTATCAGAACAAGATCCTTTTTAAGATCATCTGAAGCATCATTATTTGGACTGGTGTCAGAAATTGAACCAACTTCTGTAGATGAAGCTCTGCAAGACAATGATTGGATTATTGCCATGCAAGAAGAGTTAAATCAATTCACCAGAAATGACGTATGGGATTTAGCTCAAAGACCAAAAGGATTCAATATAATTGGAACTAAATGGGTCTTCAGAAATAAGCTTAATGAGAATGGAGAAGTTGAAAGAAATAAGGCAAGGCTTGTTGCTCAAGGGTACAGTCAACAAGAAGGTATTGATTACACTGAAACTTATGCTCTAGTGGCAAGGTTAGAATCTATACGCCTTCTTATTTCTTTTGCTGCACAATATAACATCACTCTATATCAGATGGATGTTAAAAGTGCCTTTCTAAATGGAATTATAGAAGAAGAAGTTTATGTCCACCAACCTCCTGGTTTTGAGAATGAAAAATTTCCAGATCATGTTTTCAAAGTAAAGAAATCTCTGTATGGTTTAAAACAAGCTCCCAGAGCTTGGTATGAGAGATTGAGCAATTTTCTTCTGGAGAAAAATTTCATCAGAGGCAAAGTGGACACAACACTCTTTTGTAAATCATTTAAGAAAGATCTTCTAATTTTTCAAATATATGTGGATGATATCATATTTGGATCTACCAACACTATGCTGGGAAAGGAGTTTGCTAAATGTATGCAGGCAGAATTTGAAATGAGCATGATGGGAGAATTGAGATTCTTTCTGGGAATTCAAGTCAACCAAACTCCAGAGTGCACTTACATACATCAGACCAAATATGTTAAAGAACTTCTGAAGAAGTTTAACATGACTGATAGTAAGCTGGCAAAGACTCCCATGCATCCAACTAGTTCACTAGGCAAGGAAGAGGTAAGTAAGAAAGTAGATCAGAAACTCTACAGAGGTATGATAGGATCTCTTCTTTACTTAACTGCTTCTAGACCTGACATATTGTTCAGTGTATGCCTGTGTGCTAGATTCCAATCAGATCCTAGAGAATCACACTTGACAGCTGTCAAGAGGATTCCAAGGTATCTGAAAGGTACTTCTAATGTGGGTTTGTGTTACAGAAAATCTGATGATTTCAAATTAGTTGGATTCTGTGATGATGACTACGCTGGAGACAGAGTGGAAAGAAAAAGTACTTCTGGAAGTTGTCAATTTCTAGGAAGAAATTTAATCTCTTGGTACAGCAAGAAGCAACCCACAATTGCACTATCAACCACAGAGGCAGAATATATTGCTGCTGCTGGATGTAGCATGCAGATGCTCTAGATGAAAAGTCAACTAGAAGATTATCAGATATTTGAAAGTAACATTTCTATATTCTGTGATAATACTTCTTCTATATGTTTGTCTAAAAACCCCATTTTACACTCTAAGGCAAAACATATAGAAATTAAGCATCATTTCATCAGAGACTATGTTCAGAAGGGAATTATAAATTTAGCCTTTGTTGATACAGATCATCAATGGGCAGACATTTTCACAAAACCCCTTGTTGAAGATAGATTCAAATTTATTCTGAAAAATATTGGTATGGATTTG
Source organism: Lathyrus sativus (assembly GCA_963859935.3). NCBI lineage: Eukaryota > Viridiplantae > Streptophyta > Magnoliopsida > Fabales > Fabaceae > Lathyrus > Lathyrus sativus. Next base: position 264,154,817 of record OZ012735.1, read on the forward strand.
TGTCCAGAATAATATTTGTCAGAAGCAAATTTTACAGATGCAAAAATGTTTAATGTTTTGAAGTATTTCATCTGATCAATTATTCATTTCCTTAAATTACTTTATTTGTGAAACTCTGAACTAACAATACTCAGAGGATCTGAATGTTGGTTAACGTTTCATTTCTCAAGAGAATTCAGAAGCACATGCAAGCAAACATGTGTCACTCTGAATCTGCAAAGGTGGCGTGTACACTACTGAAGAGACGTTTGAGGTGAAGTTTGAATAGTGAAAATCTTGATTTTCCCCCCAATTTGTCAGAATCAATTAATGCTTGAAATGATTTTTATTCCTTTTCATTAAATGCTTTGTGTGAACGTGTTTTTTATCTGACTGTTTGTATGCCTAAGTGTTCACTATAAATATCACACTTCTCACCATATTCACACTTTTCACATCTCAATTGTTTATGCATTTCTGTCTCCTCTTCTCTCTTCACAAAAATCCTAAGCGTTTGACAAAATCATCTTTAATGGCAACTTCTTCTTCCACTGCTGCACAATTTCAATCTACCATGGCTACAGTTACTTCTGCAAATATGGGTGTGACTCCATACACGACACCAAAGAGAACTTTGTTAACACCTGTTGAAAAACTGGAGGTTCTCTGTGAATCAATGGTGGAATTTGATTCACTGGCTGAGAATGGGTTTGAGTTTCGCTCCATTATAGATGCTCAAGGATGGGTGAAATATTTTGATAGACTTTTTGGACCAGTTTACCCCCTTCTAGTGAAAGAATTCTGGATCCATGCTGCTGTGTACCCTAAGTTCATTTTATCTTCTGTTTTGGGTAAAGAAATAATCATCACAGAAGATCTGATCAGGAAACTCATTGGATATGAGGAAACAGATGGAGTATCTCACTTGCCAGCTGGGCGTGTAGATATGGATGAAGTATATGAGGAAGTGATGATTGTTGGACAAGCTTCTAATAAGTTCAAAGATCTGAAGCCTGACTACAAGATCTGGGCTAAGATTTTCATGGGATGCATTCACCACAGAAAGTCTACAAACTCTCAAGACTATGTCAACAATGAACAACTCTACTTTATGTATTGCTTAAGTCAGAGCACCAAGGTAGATCTTCCATATATTTTGTTTATGCACTTATGGAATCATATAAATGCCTCTAGAGAATATGTGAAAGAAAAAGGTCATAAGATCAGAACTTGGATTCCTTTTGGAAGGTTAATTTCAGATCTTCTAATAGAGAATGGACTGGTGACTGCTCTTTATGCTGCTGGAGTCACAGATGAACTTGAATTTATTCTGGGAAAGCCTCTGAATGCCAAAAGTCTTCAGAGACTAAAAATAGTAGAAGAACTCACAACAGCACCCAAGAAGATGAACACCACTGAACTTAGTCAGAAGAGAATTCCTGTAGATGACTACCCTATGTTCTTTGCTGAGGAACCCAGAAAAATTATAGCAAGTTATATTGATGCTTGCAAGGTAGATGGAACGCCCATTCCTGCAGATATTCTGAAGAGAGCAAGGGAACCATTGCCTGTTGTAGAAGAAGAGATGCCAAAAAAAAGAAGTGAATCAGAAGCAGAAGCTACACCTGTTCAGAAGAAGCCCAAAGTTGCTGAGAAGCCTCAGAAGCTTATCAAGAGGAAAGCATCTGAAGACATTCCTTCTGTTCCAGCAAAACGAATCAAGATTAAAGGTACCAAACATTCTGTATCTTCTGTAAATAATTATGTAGTAAATGATTCAACAATTAAGTCTATTCCTAAACCACCTTCCACTCAAAAACAATTTGTTACTGCTCCACCTCATACATCTGTACCATCCCCACAAAAATCATCTGTACCAAAACCAACAACAACAAAACCACAAAATCAGACTCCACAACCAAAGGTACCAACAAAACAATCTGCACCACAACAACAACCAAAAGAAAAACCATCTGAACAACAACAACAACCGAAAGAAAAATCATCTGAACAACAACAACAACCAAAAGAAAAACCATCTGTATCACAACAAACACAACAACCAGAAAAACAATCTGAACCACAAACACAACAACAAGAAAAACAACCAGAAAAACCACCATCAAACACATCTAAACCCATTGCATCTGTACCAGTTATTTCTGAACCTATAAAAGTAACATCTGTTTCAGTTATCTCTGAACCAATAAAAGTTACATCTGATCCACCTTCATCAGAACCACCTGCATCTGAACCCCTATCCAAAACTTCAGACTCAACCAAACCATCTGGAACTAATATCCCTGAGACAGAAGTTCTAGATGTTACACCCCTCAAAACCGTCTTTCAAGTATCCTCTACTTCTTGCACACCAACCACATCCTCAAATTCCTCAGAATCAGATATTCACCCAGATTTTCTGGTTTCTCCATCTCACAGAGATTCTGAAGTAAACCAACCAGATCCAGTTGTTTCTTCTGGAACCCTTATTCCCAATCCTACCACAACATCTAACCCAACTTCAGAAATCCTCTTTCCAAATCCTATCCCAACATCTACACCAAGAACATCTGTAAATTCTACCTCATGCAATCCATTCTCATCTTATCTTCACAACCTTTCCTGTGGTTTCAAACTCAAAGATTTCTATGACAGAATTAAACCATACGATCCTATCACTCCTTTCAAACCCAAACTTACAATCATTCTACCATCTGTGCTTCTAACTTATATTAAATCAATGTCAGCAGTAGGTTCATTAGATACAATATCATACTCTGCTAAATCTGCAAAAGCTGTTACTTCTGTTAAACCTGCTACATCTGATTTATCTGCTAAATATGATAAACCTAGTAAATCAGCCTTCAAACCTTACTCAGATAAACCATTTGATGTTGTTTCTAATACCTTAATTGCCAAACCATGTTTGATAAATGCTCTGAAAAGATCAAAACCAGACAAATCCTCTGAAATTCCATTCATACCCTACTACCCTCCTCCTCTGATCTCCATCCATAAATCCATCTTTCCACCTACTCCCTAACCCAGGCCAATAACCTTGGAAACTCTGTTAAACCCTAGACCTAGACTAAATGTTGATCATTTACTTACATGTTTTTTACAAGAAATACATATGTATTTAGGATCTGTACAGAAGAAATGTTCAGCAACAATGGATGCAAAAGAATCAGATATCATTTGGAATGGTTTCATCAACAGATTCAATACTGTAGCATCCAATCTGAAGAATGTATGTTCTGATGATGCGAAGCTCAGATTTGCTAAAACAGCTAGAAGTCTATTCTGGACTGTTAAGAGATCAGGACCCCTTCTTCTTACAGATGCTCCTTCATCATCAGAAGAAAATCCTAAATCTGCATCTGAAGATAATCCTCTGGCTATGACTCTGATAGGAAAATATTCTGGCTCTACTGCTCCTAACTTAAACACTCCTATGGACATTGACTCTGTTCAAGCTTCAGAAACTGTTCCCCCTTCTTCATCTGAGATTAAGAAAGAACATCCAGATTTTGAAGACAAGATTGCAGTTTTGGAAGCTGGTCAATCAGAAATCAAATCTTGGATGGCTAAACAAGATAAGAAGTGTGAAGACATGACTCAGTGGATGTCCCAGCAGGATCAGAAGAATGAAACAATGGCTAAGTGGATGTCAAAACAAGAACAGTCCTCTTCTGAGATCACGAATCTGTTGAAGATGCTTTTGTCAAAACACTCTTAGTTTATTCATTTTGTTTCTTCTGTTGTTTGCATTTGTTGTTTGCATATGTATTTTGAGTATCTTCTGATATGTGTACTTCTGCTCTGAATTGAATGAATGAATGTTTCACAATTTTTCTCCACATGATATATCTCATTTATTGTTTCCTGCTCTTTGTCTTTTCAAATTATTACTTTTTGCTTATGACAAAAAAGGAGGAGAAAATATAGATCTGAATTGTTTAATTAAACTTCACCAGAATGAAACTTCAGACATATTAACTTTATCTAACAAAATTCTAAGTATTTCAGAACATTTGATAAGTACACTCTGTTAAAGAAACTCTGAGACTCTCAGATCATTTTGACAATTATCAGACTCTGACCTTGAAAAATGCAAGACACTCTGACTCTTAAATGTTAAAGAACAATCAAGCCCTAACTCTGAAAATTACTCAAGACAAAAGGGAAGTTTCTATTCCTTATTTATATTTAATTCAGGGGGAGATTCATCATCTCAGGGGGAATTTTAATTACTCTATTTTCAATTAAACAAAATTTCTGATGTTTTTGTCATCATCAAAAAGGGGGAGATTGTTAGAACACAGATTGGTTCTTAATAATATCTCTATGTTTTGATGATAACTATTATGAAATTTTGTAATTAAGAATTATATACTCTAAAATTTGCTTGAGAGTGTTTGCTGCTGATATTAAAATAATTATCACTCGAGAAGCAAATCAGAACTGAACATAAGAAATATGCTAGACTCTGAAGCGTCAGATGCATCCATTAGAAGATTCTGAATGCTGCCAACAGAAGATCCTGAGCGCTGTCTCCAAAAGGATCTGAAGCAAAAGCTCCCGAAGAATCTGAAGCAAGTCAGAAGCATCTGAACCAAAGAAGAATTCTGTATGAAGAGTTTTCAAAGCATAGTTACTACAGAAGATTCTGAAAGTACTAAAGCTGCCAGTACTGAGGATCTGACTCAAATATGCTCTGAACTTATACACGCTAAAAGCACACCTGCTGCAAAGACTCTGATTCAGCAAAACTCTGATCAACATCAGAAGGCTCTGATCAAATTAGACTCTGATGAATCTTGCTGAAAATTGAAGAAGAAGATTTCAAAGATTATGTTCGTTGGAATAATTCAAACGACTCTTTTCTTATTTATGCTAGACACAAGAACACAGACAAAAAGGATTTCTCTGTGCTTTCTTCTTCTAGGAAAGGTCATTTGATGTGAAGACAAAAAGGCTCAGACCTTTTGGACACTCTTCTCAACGTGAAGCTCTCTTGGATCAAGCTGCCTATAAAAGCAAGTCTTCACCCATCTTCTTCAGTTGACGTTTTATCTGAAAGAAATCAATATTCAAAGCTCTCATACAAATTCACATTCTTTCTAAGAATTAATTTCTTTGTTCTTAATATTAAGTGAAAAATCACAGTTGTGATAAAGCTTTTTAGAAGCAATTTAAACACTTGTATTTGTTATTACATTTGATTGTAAGAAAACCTTAAGAAGATCCAGTTAGGATCAGTAGTTCTTGAGAAGACTTTGAACAGTTGTTCTTAGTGATTACTATTGTAATAAGTTGATTAAATAGTGGATTAAGTCCTTGATTGAGAAAGGCAAATCACTCTAGGAAGGGTGGACTGGAGTAGTTGAGTTCAACGAACTAGGATAAAAATACTTGAGTTTTTATTTCTAAGTTTTTATCTTCATACTTATTCAACCCCCCTTCTAAGTATTTTCTCACCTTCAACATCAACCTTAGATGGTTCTTTATCAATTCCACTACCTGATATAACATGACCCAGAAAGTTATCTTCTTCCAACCAGAAGTCGCACTTCGACAGTTTCGCAAACAACTTCCTTTCTTTCAACACTTGCAGTACTAACCTCAAGTGCCCAACATGCTCCTCTTTCGACTTAGAATAAATTAGGATATCATTAATGAATACTACCATAAACCGATCCAAATACTCGTGAAAGATACGGTTCATGTACTCCATAAAAACTCCTGGCGCATTAGTAACACCAAAAGGCATTACCGTAAACTCATAGTGTCCATATCTAGTTCTGAACACCGTCTTCTGAACATCATCATCTTTTACCTTAATCTGGTGATACCCTGACCTCAAATCAATTTTACTAAACACCCACGCCCAAACCAACTGATCCATCAAGTCATCAATTCTTGGAAGCGGATATTTATTCTTAATTGTCACTTTATTTAGTTGTCAGTAATCAATACACAACCTCATACTGCCATCCTTCTTCTTTACTAATAATACCAGAGCTCCCTACGGCGACACACTCGGTCTAACGAATTTCTTCTCAAGTAAGTCTTCCAACTGTTTCTTCAACTCAACCAATTCAGATGCAGACATCCTGTACGGCGCCATAGACACAGGTCTGATACTAGGTACAAGATCAATAGAAAATTCAATTTCCCGTTCCGGAGGAACTTCAGGAATTTCATCTGGAAACACTTCCGGAAAATCACAAACAACTTCTAACTCATCAATTATCGCTTGATTCTCAACGGATAATGATGTCACCAACGCAAACACATGAGCATCTTCTAGCAATATCTGCTTCATCTGCTTCGTAGTTACCAAACGGGCTCCCTTCTCCTCAGGAGTAGAAAACCTCACCGACTTATCAAAACAATTAATATGAACACAATTATACTCTAACCAGTTCATGCCTAAAATTACGCCTATCCCACTTAGTGGCAAACAGACTAAGTCAACCAGGAAATCTCTATCAAACATTGACAGAGGACATTTCAAACATACTAGAGATATAGTCACTGATCCCTTAGCTGGAGTCTCAACTACCATCTCCCCATTCATGTGAGATAACACAAGACCCAAACGTTCAACACAATCAGCAGCAATAAAACAATGAGAAGCACCAGTGTCAATAATAGCAAGTAAAGGAGTACTATTAATGAAACAAGTACCTTCAATGAGCCGGTCGCCGCTGGACGTATGAGTCCCCGATAGAGCGAACACTCTTCCACCAGTCTTCTCTTTCTTAGGCTTCTGACACTTGTCACTTATGTGTCCCTCTTCACCACAGTTGAAACAAACTGTTCCTTTGCGTTTGCATTTAGCAACAGCGTGTCTTAACTCTCCGCAACGGTAACATCTCATTGGTCCAGAATTACACACATTAATCTTGTGAATAAGTTTCCCACACTTATAGCAAATAATTCCAGCAGGAGCGCCTCCCCTACTAGTTTTCTTGCCATCAGTTGCTTTCTGTTTCTCTTTGCCAGCTGGAGGATCATAAGGTTTACCGCGAGTCTGATGCGACTTACTTCTCCTCTCACTCAACAGCTTGTAATGAGCATTACTATCTTCTTCACAAATCATACAACTTTCAACCAATGAATCAAAAACACTGATCTTCTGATACCCGATTGCCTTCTTAATTTAGAACTTCTAAAGTCCGGTTGTGAATTTAAGAATTAAGATTCAAGTTAGTCAATAGCTTGGTATCACGATTCTCACCGCAACAGAAATGGCGACTTCACTGGGGATCCTTCCCTAAGAGGGTTAAGCCCACCTTATTTATATTTGTGTTTGCTTTATGTTTACTTGCTTTTATATTTGTATATATTTGCACATCTATCTGTTTGTGCTTGGGTTCTTCTGTATGTAGGGTTGTTACTTTGAGTGGTGAGGATAAGTCATATACCCGAACTCGAGTGCACTTATGATAGGATGGTGGTATATTCAAGAAGGCTTATAGGGAGTTGATTCCCGACCAAGCTAACTTGAGAAACCACCGCTCAGTGGAGGCCCTCTTGAGAGTTAGTTTTGTTGAACGAGTATTCGTGAAAACATTACTACTTTCGACTTAGGAGCCTGTGATACTGAGGACTTTTAGTTACCTTTTACCCCACTTGGTCTTTTAGGACGTAGTGCGATGACTATGAGGGATTATTCCCGAAGTAGTTGATATGCAATACTACACTTGGACGAGACTCTCTTGAGAATATTATCGACTACCGAGTGATTTGGGAAATTGATAATATTTGAAAGATGGGTTGTTGACTCTGGGAACTTTGATAGAACCCGTTGTGCAGGTGCTTTACCCTTAGTACACACACCATGGTTGGTTCTTTACCCAGACCTCATGCTGTGATCTCAAACCTTTTATCCTATTATGTGTGTTTTGTATCCCGTCTTGCATAACATTGCATTGCATTTGCATCTTTGCATGGTTCATTGCATACCTATGTTTGTTTGTCGCTCATCCCCAGCTGTCTTCATCTTCCAGTGTACCTTTGAGTCGTCAAACTGATTCCTCGACACCGATATCGGACTAGAGCTAATTATAGACGCAAGATGTCAGAGCAAGAAGTACATAACGCAGAAATCCGAATAGAGATCGATGAATTGAAGTCAGGCAAGACTAAGCTCACCGAGATGATTCAAGTATTGATTTCCAGAGGAGAGCCATCTCAAAGGACCGTCCTTCAGGAAGTTTCAAGTGCTGACCCTGCTCCTGTTCAAATACCTCCTTCAACTTGGACATAGTTTGGTCTACCTCCCAACTACTCTCCACCTCTTGTATCTACTGTTATGATCGATCTAGCTGTCAGACCTGTTTTCCAAGCTCCCGTCTTTGCAGAGCCCAGACCGGTGGTCCATACTGTTGCCCAAAATGGTCGAACTCCCTTTGAGACTCCTTTCTTTGACAACAATGCTGCTAGTGCTCAAGAAGAAGACCATGGAGATTTTTTTGAGCCTGAGATTGTCCGTGAACAATTTCAGAACATAGACAAGAGACTCAAGGCCGTCGAGGGTACAGACTTCTTCAACGTTGACGCAGACAACATGTGCTTAGTTTCTGGCCTCGTTATGCCTGCTAAGTTTAAGATTCCTGAGTTTGTGAAGTATAAGGGTCACTCATGTCCAAGAGCCAATCTCATCATGTACTTCCGAAAGATGACAGTCTACACCAACAATCAGAAGCTGCTCATCCACTGCTTTCAGGACAGTTTGAGTGGTGCTTCTCTCAAATGGTATATGAACTTAGAACATAACAGTATCCACTGCTTCCAGGATCTCACCAGCGCTTTTATGAAGCAGTATAAATACAACCTAGACATGGCTCCTGATCGCCGTCAACTTCAAAATATGTCTCAGGGAGAAAGAGAGTCATTCAAAGAATACGCTCAACGTTAGAGAGAGTTAGCTTCCCAAGTTGAACCCCCTCTAGCAGATAAGGAGCTAACTGGAATGTTCATGGATACTTTGTCTCCTTTCTATTGGGAAAAGATGATTGGGAGTGTTTCTTCGAGCTTTACAGATCTCGTGACCATTGGCCAAAGGTTAGAAGAAGGGCTGAAAATGGTAAGGTATCCAAAGCTGCTGAATCTTCTAATGGTGCAAAGAAATCCTATGGGAATTTCTAGAAGAAGAGAGAGGATCAGACTAATGTTGTTATGACTGAAGTGAGAAGGCCTCTCCCTAGACCTCAGTTTATTGATCATCATGTTGTTGTTGCTGTTGCTACTCCACGACCAACTCAGATTCCTCAACGTCCAGCTATTGGACAGAACCAGTATAGGAATAGGAATCACTTTGAACCTATTCCCATGATATATACAGAGCTTTACCCTGACCTGGTTCAACAAGGGCTGATCACTACAAAGACTTTGCAACCTCCTCCTAATCCTCCTCCAGTTGGGTTTAGGGTTGATCTCCATTGTGCTTTCCATGAGGGTGCCCCAGGCCACGACTTGGAACATTGTTATGCACTGAAAGCCAGAGTGCGTGAGTTGATTAGAAATGGAATCCTTGATTTTAAAGATAGTCATCCAAATGTCCAGAACAATCCCATGCCAGTACATCAAAGGTGAAGCTTCAGACTGACTTCAGCAGACTATCTTCTTTGACGCCAGTGTTTCAGACAAGACGACTCATCCTTGTCTTGATTTAGTCACTAGGCATTTTGTTTCTTGTTGTTTGTACTTTCCTTATTTTGTACTAGCTGTTTGACTTCAAATTATGTTTGTACTTTTATGTTAATGAATGAGCATTGCAACTTTTGATTCAATTCATTTTGTCCAGTATTTGCATCTTTATGCTTTATCTTTTAAAAATATACACCTGTTGTTCAAACTTTTGATATGCAAATATTTGATGGAGGATGATGAAAATGTTATACTCATAACTGTTGTCAATATGCTTTCAATCAAACTTTGTTGACGATGTAAGGCATTGTTTCAACTCCCAAACACTGGAGAAATAAGGAAGATAATTCCTAGTCAACTCCTTCGAGCCTAGAAGTTGGAGTTTCTTTCTTTACAAAAAACCCGTAATATTAACCTAGGGCAGGATAGTTCTTAGTTAACTCGGTTGTTTGTTCCATTTTCCCAGAGAGATTGATAAGATATCAAGACACAGTCCCATCTTTATACCACCCGGAACGGTAAAAAAAAATGCAAGGAATAAAAAAAAAATAAAGATGGGATCTATGTCCAACGGATCGCAACTACAAAAACAAAAAATGTAAGGAATCAAAAAAAATTAAAGATGGGATCTATGTCCAATGGATCGCAACTACAAAAAAAAAAAGAAAAAAAATATTTTGTTTTGGTTCGAAGCAATACACCTTTCATATAAAGGTTGAATTCACAAGTTTTCCTTCGCACACAATAAACAGGTGTCGAAGATGTCTTTCAAGCCAAAATGCCGATGATGGTTCACCGTAATCATTAAAGCCAGACAATCACTCCCTTTCTCTCAAAATAAAAAAATTAAAGAAAAATCCCGCTAAGTTAAAACCTATGAAGGAGACTTAGGCAAAAATGGGGCATCCCGCGGACTGTAATTTTAAAAAAGGGAAACAGTTCAGGCAAAAGTTAGGGATAATAAAAAGAGGAGATGTTTAAATCTTTACCCTGAAAATCCTCAATGTCAGATGTTGTAAAGAAGTAGTGACTGCTGTCTTAAAATTCCTTGGACTTCTGGACCATTATCATGGCTATAATCAGTGCAATTCCTATAGGAACCTGAGTGCATATTTTGAGTTAGCTGAGCATAGGACTGAAGATCATCACGTAGATTGGGTGGGCACAAATAAACTTTGAGCCTTTATCCTTTGTTTCTTAAACCGTGAACCAAGCCACGTTACAACCCTCAAAAGACCTAATTGAAACAAGGTTATTTTGAAAGCATACTACAACAGGGTTGCGTAAACTGACTCCAAAAGATCTTTGCAGATCATTTGTTTCGGCATCATACCTGTCGCGGTGAAAATTGGATACCAAACTATTGATTAGTTTGAATCTTTAATTCATTTTGCAACCGAACTTTGATTTGTCTAAAGGAAGGGATAAAGATCGAAATTCCCACAATGCAATGCAATTGCAAGGTTTAAAGAGTTATAGGTTCGGGGGTCGGTTAAACTTAGGGAAGGTGCTAGCATCTTAAGTTTCTGTAGTACTCTACAGGAACCTCTTGTTTTATGTTGTTTATTGCTAAGTGTCTATCTGCTTAAGGTTAAGAGACCTAAGGGTTTTTTTTCTAAGTATACTCGATAAGATATCGCATCTTATGCCTACATATCCTTACAGGAGTGGAATCAGAGTATCTGTAGTTCCCCTAAAGGGTTTGAGGAGTTCTTTGACTGTGGTCAAAGTTCCTACGGGTTTAGGGTGGTTGATTGATTGATTTTAGGAGAAGAGATGAGTCTTCATTTTAAGAGAGACTTAACCGCCACAAATTGTAGGAAAATAGTCTTTGCATCGTCTTAAGAGAAGGGCTCAAGTACTCGGATATGGATCGACGAGGTACGCCTCTATCTCTCTTAAGGCAAAGTTCCTACGACTTGATTGTATTGTTGTGGGGTGAAGATTCTATCTCGCTTAAGATGATTTGGCATCTTTCTCTAATGTGTTTGAATATTTGTTGTTTTGAGTTGATTGTTTGTTTCTATGTTGTAAAGAAGTCCTTCCTATGGGGTAGGATCTATATTAATTGATCAACTAGAATGGGATCAAGGATCGTAGGGAGAATGATGCAAATGATGTGCACTACACACAAGTGTTGACTCATGTGTAGGTTTTTCCTTTGGACGGAATGCGATGCAATAAAGATAAATACGATAAATAAATTGCGGAAGATAAATTGCAGAGATAATAAAGGGCAAATAAATAAAACATACACATACGCATGAAAGCGCTGAAGTGTGTGAGAGTGTGAATATGTGCGTGGAGTGGGGGCGTAAGCGTGCTCGATAGGATTAAGTTGGGAGAGGTTGACCATAAGAGGGATATTGGATCGATTTTAAATTGGTGTGAGATTATTTGATTTCTTTACGAAAATGCTGTATTAATTATGAACTGATTTTATTAATAGAACTTGAGATGATAAATTAATTTGAGGAAAAAAGATAATTTGATTTATTATATATATATATATATATATATATATATATATATATATATATATATATATATATATATATATATATATATATATATATATATATATATATATATATATATATATATATATATATATATATATATATATATATATATATATATATATATATATATATATATATATATATATATATATATATATATATATATATATATATATATATATATATATATATATATATATATATATATATATATTAGTGAGATTGATTTTTAAGGAAAGGTTGAATTTGATTTTAAGAAAGTGTTATATTAGTTTTAATAAAGATTTTATTATTAAAATTGTTTTAGTCATCAATACAAATTAAGTTATTTAGAAAAGGTCCTTTTAAAATTATAATAGAATAAATTAATTATTAAACAAATTGGTTACTAAAGAGAAGTTATTTATTTTAACAAAAGGTCATATTTTTTATTATGTTATAAAAAGTTTATTAAATTGATTAAATAAAAATTGAAATAATAGTTAGAAATAATTTGTTTTAAAATAAACTAAATAAATAAACAAGGGTGGAAATTAAATAAAATAGGTTTTTTTTATTAGTTTGTTTAATTAAAAAGATTATTAGATTTTAAATAGGAGGGATTAAGAGTTTTAAATGGATTAGTTAGCAAAATTAGGTGAATTAATGGTGGTTAAAGAGGGTTTAACGGTGTAGTTAGTGTGTGTGGGTGATTATACAATACAAAATTAAAAAAAAAAAACTAAAAACCCTAATTCCCTGAACGAACCCCAAATCCCTAAATCAGCAAATGCTCTCCCCTATTGATTCGTTCTCCTTTTCTTGCTCTCAAAATATTCCTCTTCTCTCGACGGTTTATTCTTCTCCTTCTCCAATTTCTCCATCAAACCTGAAAAACGAGAAAACTAAATTATCAGTTGAAATAAAAACTAACAACGTAACAACCTTTTTCGCAGGGATTTCGATGATGGGTTAGCGGCGAAGGCGCGAGGGTGGACGGCGGCTGTGGAAACGATGAGGTTCGAAGGTCTTTGATGGTGCGGTTTTCCGGAGGAACGTCAGCGAACTTTGCAAAGGATGGAGGTCGAGGTCGAGGTGACAACAGTGTCTCACGACGGGGTGACAAAAGATGAGTTTCTCTTTTCCTCTTTCTGCAAAATTACTTCTCAAATTTTCGATTTGGGATTTTTTGCATGTGCATTTGCGTGAATCTTTCTTTCTATTCTCCTCCTTCTACTAGCCTCCTTATATAGGCTTTACCGAGAATCAAATGCTTTGATTGAAATTGTTTGCTGCTTTGAATATGGATTTAGGTTTCTTATTTGGGATGAATCAGATTTGAAAATATTCCTAAATCGTCTGATTGCTATAATGAGCCATTAATTGATATTTCAATCTTTGATTCTAGTGATTCAATTGTGAGGTTGGATTTGATTTGGTTTCTGAATAGGATATTCTGTCTTCCAGGAATATTCTCTAACGGTTTTATTTTGATTCTGGATGTGACTTGGCAGGTGTGGAAAACAATGGTTTTGGGCCAGAAGGTGGATTAGAAGCCCAGAAGGAAAACTCGCGCTTGATACGTTTATTGGAGATGAGGGGCTTCCACAAAAAGGTGATGAGGAGTAACAATTCCAACTATCTCTTTGCGAACAAGCTGAATACAGGGTATGTTGTTCGACCTCTATTCCTTTGGCTTTTCTTCGAACTGACATGTGTGAACATCCTTTTTCTTTTTCTCATGTGCTTCGCATTGTGTAGGTTGTTGCTTCTCATCATGGTCATCTTTGCCTGCGCTAATTGATTGAAACAGACTGCGAAAGAGGTTGGGGACCATGGAAGCAGGGAGAGCAATGTGTCTATGGGAGCCTTCAACAATGCAGGTGCCTCGCCGACTCTTGTAACAATCTCCAGCTTGGAACTTACTCTTACTCTTCAATCAAAGCTTTAGGACATTGCTGCTACTGAAGTTTCCAACAATAGTGTTACAACCTTGTTATCAATGAAGATATTTCTCGAGAGATTCCTTTTACGCGTCCGAGCCTCATAGGTAATCTAACGTCTTTCTTCTTCCTTAAAATTGTAGAAGTTGATCAAATAATGGTATTGACATCATACTATTGCAGCATATTAATATAGTTCTGTTATCAATCTCGCAGGCGTTGTTTTCAATTATAGCTACGACCAGCATTTCAGGCTCTAACCTTCGACACAGGGCGGCATGCTATAATGGCAGTAAATTATTCGTAGTCTAAGGAGAAACGGAAGTTGGTTGTTGAAGAGGCAAGTTGGTGGTAATTTCGATTAGTGAATGAGTGATGATGCTGAGGAAGCTGCTGGGACTGTTGGGTTTGGGTATGAGAATTCGAGTAGTATGGCTATTATACTTAGTGCTTGCAACTGGTATTTGTAGTACTGCTATTATTGTTGCTAATGGTTGCTCTTGAAATTGTTTTAGAGATGTTCTGAGATGTGTTGGAAATTGTCCATAATCAGTTGTTGTCCACCTGAGATTCCGTTGTCTTCGACGCTTGGCGTAGTTCGGCTCAGTGATGCTTCGAGGCTATAACATCAATAGTTCTATTCAAACTTCTTGAGCTGGTTGCTGCTAGCTGAGAAACAAGTTTCGGCCTCTTCACATGGTTTCTTATCTTGATGCATTAAGGGATGATGTGAATAATTCCTGGATGGTTTGAGCACGGGTTTCGGTAACGCAGCTTAATTTGAGAGTCCTTTCAAGCGTGAGGCAATTTCTGAAGGTATGGTCTCATCTTAGTGTTGTAATGCGCTTCTTTTCGAGGCTCTGTCTTGTCCACTTCGTCACAGTTTGGGTAGATTTGCAAATGAGGCTAGCGTGCTCGTATTAAAAGCCGCTTACGTCGAGCTCTGGTTTCTTTTGTAGGTTAAAGAGTGAAGGTGTAACACAAAGGAAACAAGGTTATTAGCAAGAGGTTCCTAGAGGACTTGCAGCTGATTGGCTTAAGGGGGTCCTTCGCAACTGATTCAATGCAGAGAGGCACACATACGAAACCTGTCATGGAACCGGGTCAGCAATAGCAGAATCCGATAAAGTGCTGCCATTACTAGCAGTTGGAGTTAGGTAACAATCCCAATTCCTACTTTGATCTGTTCATTCTGGTTATGGTTGGAATGGAGACTTCTGCGTGAGAGGCTTGTATTCCCTTATATTGTCATATCTTTATTTTGGTCAAACCATTATTTTAAGAGAAGGCTTATGAACCTGACTTCTTCAGCTATTTTGTAGCAACAACTTAGATGGCTAGAAGCTGCTATGACTGAGGTGGGAATCCCTCTAAATGCAGTACATGCATAGTGATGGCCTGCTCGGATAAGAGTCGACATGACGCCCAACGCGATGTTGATGGTACCTGGAGAAATACTCCTCCTATG
The DNA here is from genome assembly GCA_963859935.3 of Lathyrus sativus. Classification (NCBI taxonomy): domain Eukaryota; kingdom Viridiplantae; phylum Streptophyta; class Magnoliopsida; order Fabales; family Fabaceae; genus Lathyrus; species Lathyrus sativus. Next base: position 264,170,368 of record OZ012735.1, read on the forward strand.
AAAGCCTCATCGACGTTGCTGCTGCTGGTTGTGCTTGCTGAAATATACTGAGGCGAACGTACTGCTGTGATGTGCTGATGAAATGTTGATGTTGCCTTCAAATTTCGGTGTTTTAAGACACTTACAAATTAATTTTAAAGGCTGTCTGAATTTAACTGTTCTTCTTGTCCGAAGTTCCATAGTCTTCGACGCTTCGTGGGAGGCTGGTGGAAAACCCCGATTATTGCCCTTCCGGCTGCTCAAAGTTCAACCCGATGATGACCTCGAAATACTGAGGGTTGGAACTGGATCATTTCATCTCTTTTCTTTCAGTTTTATCCTTCGATTCATCTTTTAATGATAATCCTATCTATCAGTTGTGTTTTGCAGGCGAGCTTGTGGCAGCAACAACATATAGTTTGGCAAGTCTTGGATCGAAGTAGAGTTGGTATTCCAAATTCCCTCCTGCCTATCGAAGGTTCATGTTGCGGTTCCGGTAGCTACTCAGTGTCTCCGTTTTCTCTCCAATCCCTTGTAACCTTCTTTTGTATTCTGTAGGGGTATGGGGGCATTGCTGATTTGCGTGGAAGTTGCGGGAATGCGGTTTTATGAGCATGTGCAGGCTTTGGGCGCTGAGGTGTAAAGGGAATCGGTGTTGGGAGCAAGATAGTGTGTCCCTTAGATGAAGAGCAACGTAGGGGCCCTGTGGTCCATAAAGAGCAACTGCTGCTCATTAGAAACCTCTTTTAGTTTTATCATTTTGTATAGAATGCAATTAATGTGCCAAGCAACTTGTAACTAGCTTCATTTACTTTTGTAATTCAAAAGTCATCCCAGCTTTGACTAATGTTTGTGAGTAATATAAAATAACCTTCACTCAGCTCCGAGTTTTCCTTTTTCTAAAACAAGCAACGGATTGTAGTTTTGCGCCAAGAGTTTTAAACGGTTATGGGCTATGTCTAATTACCATGCTCAATGGTCTGTGCATCCAACAGTGGGAATTTGGACTTCAAACTTTACAATCACGCCTTCTTGTAAGTTTTGATGAAGATTGCCCAAGTGCAATGGTATAGTGGTGGTGTTTGGTTTCTTTGATAGGTAGTGTGAGTGCATTTTGGCTTTGGATTGGCCATTTGAGTCTTGTATTCCAATGATAAATTTGTAATAAATTTGTAATGCAAAGCTGACGTTTCCTCCATTAGAATGTAATACTCTTTATCCATATAATTAGCTGGTTTCATTATGACGGTTGTTATGGCGTTGAATTGTGGTATGGAAATTTGGATACAATTCTTGGAATACCATGCACCGTTCAATCTCAATGTAAAGGTTGAGTTCAAGGAGTGACAAATAACCCTTAAGTTCCTTCTTCCTGAATTAAATCGCACCATTTGCACTCAGTCCCTTAGGCAATAGAGTTAGGGATCTATCTTGATACTTGCGGCAAGACTTGTATCCACGAATGAAATGATCCCTTTAAGTTTTCAGCACATTTAACTTTTTCAAAATAAACATGATGTTGTTATGTTGACCGTGAAAATGGATGAATCTGGGACTTGGAATGGTACTGATCGGTTTGGATACTGGAAATAACTCTCCTATGCACTTGAGGTGTACTTGAAACCATGAATCGGTTAGTCTTTTATCCTTAGTTTAATTTCAAACCAATCACAATCCTTCGAGTAAAACCTCCACCCGCGAAACACTTCGAATCCACGAAAACTTAAGCAATCCTCTTGAAGATGACAATCCTTGAAGTACTTGACTGAGAAAGAGGGAAGAGTACTACCTATTTTGAAATTTTGGCATGCACCAAATGGTTAGTCGTAACAAAAAATAAATAAATTAATTAATTAATTAAAACCGAGCAAAAATGCACAAAACGAGGTGGGATCTTACAGTAAAAAATTAGAGTGTGACATATGCCCTTATTTAAGTTTCTTCTATCCGGAGATATGGAGATTGAAATCCTCGTCTCGACGAGATAGGAGGGACTTAAATATAAACATTGCACGAATTTTGGGCCCTAAGATGCCACCGAATGCAAATGATATGCAAAGATTTGAAATGCAAGACAGACGGTCCTGTGAGGAAAAGGCGTTACAGGGGAAGACCAGGCACGACATGCGAGAGACAAAGGAATGGTAGACCCAACGGAGCGGGACTCCACGAGGATAGGAAGCAACCACCAGTGAGGAATCTCCAAATGTGGAAAGGTGTAGCGCATACACTCAGAATATGGTGTTTTAACAATAGGTGAGAAATTTGTGATCGAAGGATAAATTTACTACCGAACTGTGGTGGTCGGTAATAGTCCAAATGAATTTCTTGATTGGGATACAATTCAGTTTTGTTTCGTATTTATTTTTTTCTTTTTTTTTGAAATCCAACTGGAAATAGTAAAATGTAAAACTTCCCCGATCGTCCTAGTATGGGAACCATGAGCTTGTCTCAGTCTCTGATGTAGAACCTCCCCAAGCGTCCTGGTATGGGAACCATGAGCTGGTCTCAGTCTCTGATTTAGAACCTCCCCGAGCGTCATGATATGGGAATCATGAGCTGGTCTCAGTCTCTACCTGAAATGATGAAAACTCGTGAGAGCATCTTCACAGGGGTTTCAATCTTTGTAGTTTGTAGATGTCGTTGTAGATGTTGTTGAACTTCTTGGCTGTGAGCCATAATGTGTTGTAAATTGTAGAACTTCTTGGCTGTGAGCCATAATGTGTTGTAAATTGTAGAACTTCTTGGATGTGAGCTATAATGTGTTGTAAATTGTAGAACTTCTTGGCTGTGAGCCATAATGTGTTGTAAATTGTAGAACTTTATAGATGTAATTAGAGTTTTTAGATTGTAGAATTTCTTGGCTGTGAGCCATAATGTGTTGTAGACTATAGAATTTTGTAGATTGTATTTGTAGAGGTAACTTGTAATGTATTGGAGATTGGAAAACTTCACCGGGGATCTTCAGAAGAGATGTAAGCCGGTTGATTTGTAAAGTATGTCTTCTCAAATAAAGAGAGACTGATGTGATAAACTTCCTCGATTTCTCTGGGGAGAAGTCACTTGACGGGATTAATCTTGTGTAATGAAATCACTGGGGAATATATTCCTGGGGAGTACCTTTGTTGTAGCTGTAGAAGTATATATCATCGTAGATTCTCAACTGAAGAGAAATATTTGTAGTGGGAATTCTCAAATGAAGAGAAGTGTCTTGTAAAACTGTCGTTTGTCGTTTTGAATGAGATCCTAGTCAAAACGAGTTGCTCAAATAAAGAGATGTTTGTAGTTCAAATGTAGATGGTTAAAAAAACCTGTGACATTGTTGGAGAAATGCATGTCTTCATAAAGACTCTTCTGGGGAATAGAGTGCAAAATAAATGCACACTTAATCCAAGTCCGAAAGTTGGAGATTATCCACATTGTGATTGCCAAGGATTGAAATTCAATTCGGGAAGTAGCCGAAGAGAAAATGTCAAGCAAGGCCCGACCATCGAGGTATGAACTCCAATGGAATGTACTGGAATAACCGTCCTCCACGAGGATCGAAATTCATGGGGAAAGTATAAACATTGTTCTCTCTGCCTAGGGCCGACAATTCTATTTTGAGGGATAAGACACGCCCAAGGCCCGGGGATAACCATGGCCAAAGCGATAGAATAAAACAAACACAAAGAAATGCAAACAAAGATGCACATGCCATGCCATCTATCTATATGACATGCGTATGCTGACAAAACAAACGAACAAAGGCAAGCAGAAATGAACAGAACATCTCGACGCAAACATCCGTCCAATCTTCGAAGATAGAAGCACCATTGGGGATAGACGGAGAACCAAATAGGGGATCACAATCCTGCTTCAGGGCTTCAAAACTTCTACTGGGGAATAGAGATTAATCCACTTGGGGATGTAACATCTTGATAAGTCTGAAAGGTCGTCCTGTTGAAGGTAAGGAAAAGGATCTTCATGGATAAAATAAATATCCATTTCTCAATTGGAAGGCTTCATGGATAAAGTAAATATACACTTCCCTGGAGAGATTCCTCTGGAGTGGTAGATGGAAATACCCAAACTGGAGTTTTGCAGGGGATTAAATAAATATCCTCTTCAAATGAAAAACCTGTGTCATCTTAGCTGTTGCACACGTCAGAGTTGAGCTTTAGATGGGGATGAAATAGACATCCGCTTCGCTGGAGAAGACCGGTGTTGTAGAAGATCCAATGAGGAATAGAATAATACCTACTTCTTTGGAAATGTGGAGTCTATGAATGTTCACTGGTATTTGTGTTGAAAAGATTCATCGGAGAGTTTTGATGAAATTTGGTGTTGATGTCGTCAAATCAGCCCTCAAATGCCCCCAAGTCACCTGGTTCACGAGAAACAAACGTTTCAAAGAGGATTTTACAGAAAACATGGCGTCCCACTGTTCTCAAACTCTTAGAGAGATTCGCCGAATCTCGACGTAACTTCCCCTGATTGACGGTGCATATGAGTCTTCAAAATTTGTATTGGAACAAACCACTTGGAAACAAACTTGCCCCTGGCCAGCAGAGTCTTCAAGTTTCAATAGGATAAACTTATTGGTGCTCATGTGTAATCTTTCTAAGATATCAAACAAGGTTAGCAAGTCAGAAATGTTAATTCTGAATTTATCAATGCAACATACGTTTGTCTTAAGGTTTTGAAAAGAGATATCACCATAACCGATGACCGAAATCACTATTTATAAAGCCGATATCAAATTTGAGCATAGCTCATAGGAGTCAGGAAACGATATCTCATCGAGTATGCTTTCGAACTAGACCTTACTTTAATTAGGACTTTGAGGGTTGTATCTGGGTTTAGTTTCTAATTTGCAAAACAAAGGAATGAAAGGTTAAGGTATATTTGTGTCCACCCAAATTTTGAAGGGTGTTTTTTTTTTTGATACCCTTCCCCAGGTTATAATGAGGGTTTGGTTTGGGAAAAGAAACAAAATCTTCATCTAGGTTCAAGGAAGTTTAAATATTTCTGGTGTTTTTTAGGAAGTTGAAACAATGCCTTACATCATTAGTAGGGTTGTTATCCAAAAGCATACAACGAGAGATCGTGCGCTTTACTTCATCACCCTCCTTCCAATTCTTCACCAAAGTGAGGAAAGATTGGATAAAAGTTGGCATTATAAAATTATGAAAAACATTTTAAGAGTGAGTACGAATGGATTTCTTCAAGACAAACACTTTGCTGGATTAATTATTCAAAATAACAAGTTCTTACATACCAAATATGCTTTTAATCAAAGAAACGAAAAACACAAAAACAAATGGAAAAAACACTCCGATGAGCCTCTCCCAGGATTTTATTCGGTCTTTGTAGAATCGGCTGGTATGTAGCCTTCTAATGCTATGTTGATATGAATTTTCCAAATAACCCTAGATCATGCTCTCGGAGGACGAACCATGTTGAGGTTAGGATTGGAACCTCTGAAGGATAAGACTCCGTCCTTAACCAACCTTTGAACGTCTTCCTTCAAACCGTAACAGCTCTCAATATCGTGCCCCGGAGCACCTTGATGGTATAGGCAAAATTTGTCAGCTTTATACCAGTACAAAATTTTCTTGGGTACCTTAGGTGGAGCTCTTGTCTGGATGTGACCTTTTTGGATTAATGCTGGAAAAAGGTCAGCGTACTTCATAAGGATGGGGTCAAACTGACGAATTCCTTTTCTCGGAATATCCAAAGATATCACCTTATTGCGAAACCGTTTCCGAAATCGTCGATTCTGTGGTTGATCTGGAGAGGCCGACTTCCGCTTGGGAGGTGGTTGCTGTTTGCATTGAGCAGGCGTTGCATATCGTGGTTGAGGAGGAGGTACTGGAGCTATGAACTTTCTGGAAGATCCATTGTCGTCTTTATTATCTGGAGCTATACCCAAATTGTAATTGTATTGCTTCACAAAAGCAACAGCTAAGTCTTCCTAAGACTGAATGTGGTTACTTTGCAGCTTCATGTACCATACTAAGGATGCCCCCACATAAGCTTTCTTGAAAGCAATGAATCATCAGTTTGTCGTTGTCAATATAAGCAGTCATCTTTCGGCAAAACATTGTCAGATGGTATTTTGGACAACTGACGCCCTTGTAAACTTCAAAGACAGGCATCTTGAACTTTGGAGGGATAATTAAGCCTAGAACTAAACACAGGTCGTGAGCATCGAGATCAGATGCATTAGCTCTTTTCATCATCTTCACTTGTTCTTGGAGATCATGAAGTTCTTTCTCTATTGCTATAAATCTAGGATCGTCCATTTCCCTCTCAGCATGAGTATTTTGAGGGTCAACAAACAGGTTGTCTTGCACAGGCTGAGGTTGCATAGGAACATACATTTGTTGAGCAAAGTCGTCGAAAGACCTGTCAAATGTCGGATTGGTCAAATGGTCGAGACGTTGGCTGGCGAGAGAAAGACAGAAAGACGGATGAGGATGCAGCGGAAAAGAGACACATGCACATGCTAGAATGCTAGATGCTATGCAGAATGCGGGATGAAACTTCAAGAAACTTAGATTGTTTTCTGGTATTATAACGTTGGATAAAAACTTATTTTTATTTTGATATTCGAAGCATTACAAAAGCGAAGTACTCTTTTAAGAGTTTATTACATTGACCCAAAAGCAAAAGAGAAGTCAAAGATCTACTCTCTACGCTCCTTCTATGCGCGAAGTTCCTCTTCTAACTGGTTGACACGTTCTTGTAACTTGGCCTTCTCTCTGATGAGTCGATCGACACATTCCTTCCAAGCCACAGTATCTGGGGGAAGATCATCACTGGTGACAACTCTTGAAGAGGTGTGAGAGGAAAATAAATCCTCTCGCGCCTTCCTTTTCTTTGCAAATTCTATCTCTGGAAACTTTTGGGACTTCTCTTTCTCTACCTTGAGTGTGAAAAACTTGTTCCTCAAGCGGCTTTCAGTTTTTGAGCCTCATCCAAAGCGGCCTTCAATTGATCTACTTCGCTCACATCAAACCAATCTGGATCGTGAAAAGCCAATACCATAGGTTCATGGAAAGGAAACAGCATCTTGAGGTCGAGAGCTCTTTCTCGTACCCAATGTAGATATTCTTCAGAGGCAGCACAATTGGGGTATCCTAAAGCAGCTTTTCCTTCCTTGTTGACGTATCTCCATGCATAAATTATGACGGTCTTCAGGTCTGGATCTTCTCCTTCCTTGAGAAAGATCCCTTCTAACAGAGCTTGGTCAGGTACTTCGACCATAGGATGCCCAAATTGGAGGCGAGCTAAAGAAGGGTTGTAACTTATGCATCCTTCTCTCCCAATAAGCGGTATGTTAGTAAATCCTCCGATGCTAGGAATCATACATATACCTCCATAGGTAGGGTCGTACCACATAATGTCAGAGTGAGTAAGGGCCATAACTATCTCGGACCAACGGGGTGATTCTACCTCTTCCCAAATAGATGAATGCCGAGTCAGGCGAGCTATGAACCATGAATACAACAGAGCAGTACAACAAATGATATGTCCTCCTCCTTCAGCATTCTTCGAGTGGATTGAATAGTATGTGTCATCTAACAAAGTGGGAACCGGATTCTTGAGTATAAATAGTTTAATTGCATCCATATCAACGAAATCATCAACCTTAGGGAACCAAAAAATCCCATAGACCAATAGAGCAAAGGTGGCTTCCAAGATAAGGACTTCTTTTTTTCCAGCATGGTAACAGACTTTTTCAATCAAGAAGTCAGCTGGGAATCCAAGGACTCCTTCCTTGGTGGTTAAGTGCACTTGCACATCTGCTAAGCTGAGATGAGTAGCGTTTGCAATCTCTTGGTGATTGGGTACGTCCTCCTGGCCGGTGAATATAGGTCGGGCCGTCACAAGCATCCTTAAGAAATCAGAATACTCTTCCAGAGTCGACATCAACTGGTAATCCAGAAAAGTGAAACAATGGTACAACGGGTCATAAAACTGAACAAGGGTCTCCAATAACCCTCCTTTCATCGTGAGTTCAAGAAAACGGAAAACTTCTCCATATTCTGTTGCAAAGGCGTGGTGGTTCTTGATGAGATCTGCTAGTTCTCTCAAGCTTTCAATGTTAGGACTCTGGAAAGTGTACTCCAATGCTTCTCTTTTGAAATCCATGGTTACAATACCTGAGAAATAAAATTGAGTTTCTTGAAATGAATAAAGAAAGAATGCAATGCAAGATGAGTAGGACTTCATGGGATCCCAACTATTTATATACATTGCGGTAAAAAAAACGTTTTTTATTAATTTTGAAACGGAATACAAATAATTGCTTTTAAAAGTCCCAAATAAAAGCTGATAACGCGAAATTGTATATGTAAAATGACATATGTTTTAACTAATGTTTGACCGGTTTCACTCCGAATTCGGGGCATTCCATGCTATTTGTCTAAGTATTATGCAGGTATTCGAAGAACATGTCCAAGCAAAGCAATATGAAGAAAAGGAGCAAAAACAGGTGAAAAACAGATGAAAAACCAAGAGAAAAACAACAGAAACGAGTTTTACTGATGTGACGACCGTCACATAGCCGTTACGCTCGTCATGCGTGTGACGACCGTCACACCTCCATGACGACCGTCATGCACCCAGAACGTGCAGAATGAAGTCACGTGCTAAAATTCCCCCTCAAAGACCAAAAGTGTGACCACTAACTCCTACTTTTCTGCCTCAAACCCACTTCCTGAAGGAATAACCGTTAGATACTCTCTCTCTATAAAAGGAAGAGGTTGGGACCTGAAAAAGGGGGCTGCATTCAAGACAACGAAGTGCTGCCAATTTATCTTCAGAGCAACCTTGCCATTCTTATATTCTTATTTGTTTCTCTTTCCCTTCTCTGTATTCTTTGATATTTTGTAATTCCCATTTTCCTTGTACGATCAATTGGCACAAAGACCAGAATCCTGCCAACATTGTGGAGGATCTTCCCAAAAGTCAATTGGAATATTTCCAGGTTTTCATTTTTTAATCGTAATTGCAAATTTTCATTATGATGTATGCTCTTAATTACTGCTTTTATTTATGTATTATCATTTCCTTTTCCATGTCTAGCTAAATTACCGTAATCGATATGTAATAATAATTCAGATGGGATTTGATAATAATTGGCGTAATCTTTCTCTTTTCAAAACTCAGTTATGGTTTTAGTTTTTAATCAAAATTCTAAATAAACCTTTGTCACGACTGTGAGAAGCTATTTACGATGGTTTCGCCACGACAGTGGGAAACCATATTAAGGTACGAACCAACAAGCGACAGCTGCGGCTAAGACCAGATAGTAAAAACTAGGCATTCGATTTAAATACAGCGAAAGCGCTTTAAAAAGGATTAGAACTTAGAGATTTTCAAAAAGTAACTTTAACCCCGAACGGGATAGCGACAGCATACGTTCCGCCTTAGAGTTGCGACTAGCGTCAACAACCATCGTGAGGCAAAAGTCTTTAGATCACTATTTTCTTCTTAAACTTAGTTTGAAAACACTTAATACACCAGTGAATTGTCAAATCCTCGAAGAACAAAATAATGCATATCGATTCATAAATTCATATCTTAAGTAAAAGCTTTAGTTTCCTTTAGTCTACGCATTTATTCTGCCATTATTCAACTTGAAACCAAACCGACCTAGCTAAACACCGTAACACTCGATAATACTAGATTGATTACGAGTCCCTGTGGGATCGATATCTATTATTACTACTTGATAGACTGTGCACTTGCAGTTAGATTTGTTAGACATAGAAAGTCGCGATCAAGTTTTTGGCACCGTTGCCAGGGACCCGTTTAGTCAATAGTGTAATCTTTTGTTACACAGTATAGACTAGGTTAAAAATTCTCTCTCCCTCTACTCGTTCTTCGATTGTATGCCAAGTACTCGCTCACAAGGCGAAATCTTACAACCTACAATCGCCGAACTAGAGCGCTTCTTACATTTAAGAAGGCGCATCATCGAATATCTACGAAGACACAACATTCCTGATCTTCTAGCTCATCCTCCTGTTGAAGAAGCAAAGATGGCTGAAGGACCTCAGAACAAACCGCTGAAGGCATACGCTACACCCTCTCAGATGGAGCCTAGAAGTAGCATAGCTGCCCCAGCTATAAATCGAACCGATTTCAAACTAAAACCGTCATTGTTGTCAGCTGTACAACAAAATCAATTCTCAGGAAATGCAACTGAGGATCCAAATGAACACTTAACGAAGTTTGTACAATACGCAGACACAGTGAAGGCAAATGGAGTAAGTCCAGACACAATAAGACTTCGTCTTTTCCCTTTCTCTCTTAGAGATAGAGCTTGGACATGGTTACAATCCTTACCATCCAACTCCGTTACGACGTGGGAACAATTGAAGAACGTTTTCTTAGCAAGATACTTTCCGCCAAGCAAAACTGCTATGCTTAGAGCCCAAATCAACGGATTTCGACAAAAAGATATTGAATCTCTCTATGAAGCGTGGGAAAGGTTCAAAGATATGATGAGAACATGTCCTCACCACGGTTTAGAAGACTGGGTGACGATCCATACTTTCTATAATGGGCTTCTATACAACACCAGATTAATGGTAGACGCCGCCGCGGGCGGTGCACTTATGGATAAGCCATACGACGAAGCCTATCAACTAATCGAAAACATGTCTCAGAACCACTGCCAATGGGGAGGTGAACGAATTCCAGCAGAGAAACCTGCAGCGAAAGGTGGGATGTACGAGATCAGCAGCCTTGAAAAGTTCAACACTAAAGTAGATGCTCTAGCACAGAAAATCGACAGTCTGACCGTTAACCCCACTGCAACCGTCGCTGCTATAACTCCAAACTGCGAGTTATGCGGAATCGCCACTCATAATGCGCCCGAGTGCCCATTGCTGGCTGGAATCCCACTAGACCAAGTAAATTACGCTCAAGGAAATCCTTACGCAAATACTTACAACCCAGGATGGAGGAACCACCCAAACTTTTCCTACAAGAACGGTAATGCCTTGCAAGCACCAGGTGCTCCGCCAGGATGTCAGAAACCAGTTGCTGCCCAGACTGCCCCTAGGAAATCAAACCTTGAGTTGATGATGGAAAAATTCATAGATACTCAAGCTCAAACAAACAAAGAATTCCTAAATCAAAACATACACACTAGCGAGCAAATTAAACAGCTGACCGGAAAAGTAGACGCTTTAGCCACCCACAACAAAATGCTCGAAACGCAGATATCACAAGTGGCTCAACAACAAGCCTCTACAGCTGCCCCAGCTGGAACATTTCCAGGACAGCCCGAACCTAATCCAAAGGGTCACGCAAACGCTGTTATATTAAGAAGTGGAAAAGAATTGGAAGGTCCAACAGATCCTAGGAACGAAGATTTAGTAATGCAACAGAAATATGATAAACCAACCGAAAAGGAGTCTGAAATAGAAATGAAGGAATGTTACGAGCAGAAAGCCGCCAAAGACGAAAACTCATATGTGCCTCCAGCACCATATAAACCACCTATCCCTTATCCTCAAAGATTAATAAATTCCAAAACTTTAAGACAATTTAAGAAATTTGTCGAACTTCTGAAACAACTAAACATCACTATCCTGTTCACAGAAGCGATAACTCAAATGCCATCATACGCTAAGTTTCTTAAAGAAATCTTGTCTAATAAAAGGAAAATAGAGGATAACAAGACAGTGACACTTACTGCCGAATGTAGCGCAATCATTCAAAACCACATGCCTCCTAAACTAAAAGACCCAGGTAGTTTCTCCATACCCTGCGTCATAGGAAAGTTCGTAATAGACAAAGCTCTATGCGATCTAGGAGCCAGTATAAGCGTCATGCCTTTATCTATATGCCAAAAGCTGAATATGGGAGAACTAAGACCAACTAAAATGTCCGTACAATTGGCTGACCGATCAGTCAAATACCCCGTCGGAATACTGGAAAATGTTCCAGTACGCATAGGACAATTCTATATCCCAACCGACTTCATAATCATGGACATCAAAGAGGACTCCGTTACCCCAATTATCCTAGGAAGACCATTCCTAGCTACAGCCGGAGCTATTATAGACGTAAAGAAAGGACGGCTAACATTCGAAGTAGGAGAAGAAAAGATAGATCCTTACTAAATTCTTGAAGGCACCAGCCATCGATGACACATGCTATATAGTAGATGTCATTGACGAATGCATACGAAAATTAGAAAAGGAGGAAACTACATATTCTGAAATCATGAAAATCCAGATCCCTGCTATTCATGAAGACGACAAATGGCGTGCACCATACAAAGATGATAGTCTGAGCGAGATCTTAGCACTCACTCCAAATCACATGCCAGGTCCGAAAAACCCAGCTTTAGAACTCAAAGAGCTACCCAAAACTCTCAGGTATGAATTCCTAGAAACAGAATTCAAAAGACCAGTAATAGTAAACGCTAATTTAGGACAATCAGAAACTGAGCGATTATTAGAAGTCCTAAGGAGATACCCAACTGCGTTAGGCTATAATATAAGCGATCTAAAAGGCATAAGTCCCTCCATCTGTATGCACCGTATCATGCTGGAGGAAGACTGCAAAACTTCAAGAGAACATCAGAGAAGGATAAACCCGATCCTAAGCACTGTAGTCAAAGACGAGGTGAAAAAGCTACTAGACGCAGGAATCATATACCCGATCTCCGACAACCAATGTATCAGCCCAGTACACGTAGTACCCAAGAAAGGAGGCGTTACTGTGGTGAAGAATGCGAAAGGTGAATCGATAACCCAAAGAGTTGTGACCGGAAACAGGATGTGTATCTACTACAGAAAACTGAACAAGGCAACTCAGAAAGATCACTTCCCTTTACGATTCATAGACCAAATGTTGGAAAGACTAGCGAAACATTCGTACTTCTTCTATCTAGATGGTTATTCGGGATTCTTTCAAATCCCTATTCACCCCGATGACCAGGAAAAGACAACATTCACCTGTCCCTATGGTACTTTTTCCTACCGCCGAATGCCGTTCGGACTATGCAATGCTCCAGCAACCTTTCAAAGATGCATGATGGCAATCTTTGCAGATTTCATAGATGACATCATGGAAGTGTTCATGGATGACTTCTCTGTATGCGGACAAAGCTTCGAAAGTTGTCTGTCGAATTTAGAAATGGTACTCAAAAGATGAGCAAAAGTGAACCTCGTCCTAAATTGGGAAAAATGCCATTTCATGGTCCGACAAGGTATCGTCCTAGGACACGTCATCTCTGAAAAGGGGATCGAAGTTGACAAAGCTAAAATAGAGATCATAAAGGATCTCTAACCTCCGAAAACCGTACGAGAAATATGAAGCTTCTTAGGACACGCTGGGTTCTACCGAAGATTCATAAAGGATTTCTCGAAAATCACAAAACCTCTTACATGTTTGTTAATGAAAGATGCCAAGTTCATCTTCGATAAAGAATGCTTAGAGGCATTCGAAACTCTAAAGTCAGCACTCATCACCGCACCAATCATGCAACCCCCAGATTGGCGACTACCATTCAAAATCATATGCGATGCGAGTGATTACGCTGTAGGCGCAGTTCTAGGACAAAGGAAAGACAAAAAGCTTCACGCTATCTACTACGCCAGTAGAACATTAGATCCTGCCCAAATGAACTACGCCACAACAAAAAAGGAACTCTTAGTAGTCGTGTTTGCTCTTGACAAATTCCGTTCCTACTTGGTAGGAGCCAAAATAATCATATACACAGACCACGCTGCCATTAGGTACCTAATTAGCAAAAAGGACGCCAAACCCAGATTATTGAGATGGATCCTATTATTACAAGAGTTCGACTTAGAAATTAAAGATAAGAAGGGGACCGAAAACGTAGTTGCAGATCACTTATCCCGTATAGAGGGCATAAAATAAGAACCAGTGCCTATCAATTATGACTTTCCTTACGAACGTCTGATAGCCAAATTGGAAAGCGATATGTCTAACTCTACTTCGGAAGAACCGAAACTGGAAAAAGCTGTGGAAGCTGTCTATGCCCAAGCCACTCTGCCGTGGTTTTCCGACATCGTTAATTACCTGGCCGCAGGCGTGCTTCCACCGGACCTGACTTATCAACAAAAGAAGAAATTCTTTCATGACTTAAAGCACTACTACTAGGACGAACCTCTATTCTTCAAACGAGGCGCCTACAACTTATACCGTCGTTGTGTCCCAGAGGAAGAAATAGAAGACATCATCACCCAATGCCATGCAGCACCATATGGTGGTCATGCTAGCACCTCGAAGACGTGCGCTAAAATTCTACAATCTGGCCTATTTTGGCCCAGTCTCTGGAAGGACGTCCATATCGCTGTACTAAAATGCGACCGGTGCCAACGCACTGGCAACATCTCACGACGCGATGAAATGCCTCAGAGAGGAATTTTGGAAGTAGAAATCTTTGACGTCTGGGGAATCGACTTCATGGGCCCTTTCCCACCTTCTTTTAGAAACAAATATATACTCGTCGCTGTCGACTATGTATCAAAATGGATAGAGGCCGTTGCCGCTCCAACAAATGACACGCGAGTAGTCGTTAAACTCTTTAAAAACGTAATCTTTCCAAGATTCGGTTTGCCCAGGCTCGTCATTAGTGACGGAGGTTCGCATTTCATATCGCGAATCTTCGACAAACTCCTCTCCAAATACGGAGTCAAACACCGCGTAGCCACACCGTATCATCCACAAACTAGTGGACAAGTGGAGGTTTCGAACAGGGAAATAAAGCAAATTTTAGAAAAGACTGTCGTAACCTCCAGGAAAGATTGGTCCTCAAAGCTGAAAGAAGCTTTATGGGCTTATAGGACCGCCTTTAAGACACCGATAGGCACCACACCATTCAAACTAGTCTACAGAAAATCATGCCACCTGCTGGTAGAGTTAGAGCATAAAGCCTTTTGGGCTATTAAGACACTAAACTTCAACTACACTGCGGCAGGCGAAAAGCGAATCTTGAACCTTCATGAATTGGAAGAGCTAATATTAGACGCGTACGAGAATGCACACATCTACAAAGAAAGGACCAAGAAATGGCATGATAAACATTCAATCCGGAAGCAATTCAGAGTGGGAGACATTGTGCTCCTATTCAACTCCAGATTGAAACTATTCCCTGGAAAACTAAAATCTAGGTGGTCTGGACCTTTTGAGGTCATTAAAGTCCTTAAGAGTGGAGCTGTTGAAATCAAGAATCAAATCAACGCACCGTTTATAGTAAACGGACAGTGTTTGAAACACTATAATCAAAGTGAACACAACGACCACGTGAGCAATATGAAGTTGCTCGAGATTCCTGAATAGCTTATATCCAAGCTATCGTCAGGCTTCTGACGTTAAAGACAGCGCTGATTGGGAGGCAACCCAAATTTCTTCTTATTTTCCTTCTAAATTTATTAAAACTATTCTTTTTGTTAACTTATGATTTCTATAAATTTCTATTATCTTATTTTCCAATATTTATATTTATCTTCTATTTTTCTCTTTTATCACTTTTTATTTTTCTTAAAATTATGATCTGAGTGAATGTGATTTTTTCCAGGATTTTAAAAGTCATTCTACTTTTCTTCCATTTTATCCGACTAACGAGTATGGCCGACATCGATGTTACGACTGTTGTGTTTAGAGGACGAGCTCAGCAGGCCAGATTCGAGGCACTGACTCAAAGAAACTTTGCTTCGACTCTGTACTACGATACACCAACCATGGACAAGCTAGGAATCCAGGATAGCATTCAATACTTATTTTACCAATTAGGCTGGGAGCAAACTGCTCTAAAGACCCGATTTGCTACCTTTCGCGAACTGACATTCGAATTCCTTAGCTCCCTAAGTTACTTACCTGAATATGGCTTTGGATCCACTAAAGAATTAATAACCTTTAGAATGTTTGGAATAGACCAAACACACAACCGTACCACGTTAGCTAACATCCTAGGTTTCCCTAGCGGACCTTTTGTGTTTACCGCCACTGAAGAGGATTTTGATATCGAATTAGACCAATTCTGGGGTTCCATCACCGGAAACTATCACCCAGAACCGAACGACATGCACAACAACGAGATACACAATCCGGCCTTCCGCTATTTCCATAGGATATTAGCCCATACTCTCTTTGGTAAGGAAGAAAACATTACAACAGTCTCAAAGGACGAGTTGTTCATCCTTTTCTGTGCTTCACAAGGTCGCCCTGTAAATGCTGTCCCTTTTATGATGAGGGCATTTACACGCCTCAATCAGGATCCGCACTCACCCATTTTAATAGGAGGCCTAGTCACCATGATCGCCCATGAAATTGGCCTGAGGTATTACCTGAACAAAGCCGTTCGTTTCGGCAACCTCAGAGCAATGGACATCCAGTTCTGCTTCAACAGACGCATTCTAGGTACCTTAGGACCAGGAGCCTACGAATACCTCATAGCTGATCAACCTGTCCACCTTTTCACACTGCCCAACCATGAGCTAACCAGTATCCATAACAAAGACAATTGGCTTTATGAATTGGACGAGCCTATGGGACCTCCATCACCTCACTCCACACCCCAGGCTTATATGTATGACAGTGATCAAATCTCAGAAGCACATGACTATTTATACTACCAAGATTATGAGTCCGAAGTAGAGATCGATCCTGAGACCCCTCCTAATTACCATAATTTTCCTGACCCCACGCATGAACAAAACACAGATAAGCTAGACACTGTTCTGAGAACTGTAGACGACCTCAAGCTAGAAGTAACCACTATCAAAGATGAATTAACGCAGCTTCATATGGATTTTGTTACCTTCATGGACTTGGTTAGCGACCAATTTAATGACGTTGTTCAGCAGGTCAACAATTTGAAGAAACCAACGGAGTGATATTCTAGTTTTCGCTTTAATTTAAGTTTACTGCATTTTACATTGTTTGACATTAGTTCATTTTGCAATTGTTTCCTCGTTTTGGATATTGTACTACCTTACACTCATTTTTCGATTTAATGCTATTTTCATTTCAGTATTTTCCCTTAAATTATGTTTCCTGTTAATTTTTATTCTGTCATTAGTCCATCATAAGTCATAATACCATATTCTCCACTGTTAAAACGCCCCACAAGCAAAATTCTGCAATTCTGCAGACTTTGCTGCTGTGACGGTCGTCACATTCCCACCACAGTCGTCACGCGTGTTACAACCGTCACAGATCCCTGACGGTCGTCATGCAGAAAAAACCCCAATTCTGTCTAAAACAGAGTTGCGCCCCTCTCCACTTCCTCTCCCCTAATTCCCCACTATCCCATTATTAAAACCCACTCAAAACCCTCCGAATCCCCCATAAAACCTCCACCATTTTCGACCCCCAATTCACCCTTATATACTACCCTCTGCATTCCATTCCCTCACCATTCTCGGAAACCACCTACTCTCAAACCTCTGCACTTCTCTCACCAAAATGGCCAGTGCAAACCCCGATTTCAGCAACATCACCTTCCGCGAAGGAGAGGCCGGTGAACGGCAGCAGACCAACTTCCTAGTATTCTATCAACGGTCGCTTCAACCGACCCGGTATGCTCATCTGAATTCTCTGATGGAACTCGGGATTCTCGACGGCGTCACTTGGATGTTGCAGAGAGCCGGCATCTGGCATCTCTGCACCAATCCCCAACCCACCTACGAGCAACTCACCCTGGAGTTTCTCAGCTCTTTCGCCTACACAACATCATCCGGCGATGCCAACCAACTTCACGGTGCCGCCTGCTTTCGGCTGTTCGGCACTAAATATCAGGTCCCCCAGGACCGCATCGCCGTCATCCTACAGTTAACTCACAGCGACGATGCTCACCGCCGCATCTCCGATCAGTTCTACCAAGAGGCCTTCCCTCTCTGGAACCGCCTGACCGGAACCACACCAGACAGCTGAGACATGCTGAACGCCACTCATATCCACAACCCAGCTATCCGCTACTTCCACCGCGTGTTGAGCAACACAATATTCGCTCGTGACAGTAACCATAAGGTCAACTCGAAGGAGCTGTTTTTCCTCCGCTGCGTGTTCGCTTCAGAGCCGATTAATGCCACCCCGTTTCTCTTGGCTCACATCCAAGCCAACTGTAACCGCGACTCTAAACCTTTCTATTTTGGTGGCATCATCACATCCATCGCCATAGGCCTCGGTCTTGGCGACCGCCTCCAGACTCTCCGCCAGATGCCCCCCGTATTCCTGGACACCGACCACTGCCGCGCCTCCCACCTCATCAAGGCCCGCCGTGATGGGAGATATCATCCTGTAGTGCGAGGCCGCACTATCCAGAGCATCATCATGCCCTCACGCACCCGAATGCATCCAGATGACGGAGCCAACTGGCTCTTCGACACCACTATCCCTGCTGCCCCAACACAGGATAATATCCAAGAGCCCAGGGATGAAGTTCAGGAGGAGCTAGACAGAGCCGACCAACCTGAGCCATCACAAGCAGCTGCTGCCGCTGGCCCTTCCACGCGCCGCCGCCCCCGTCCTGCTACTGATGACACATCTGCGGCCCTCCTCCGCTGCATCGAGCAACAGAACCAGATGATGCTTATGATGGAGCAGCAGAACCGAAGGGCTGAGGAATTTGAGGCATGGCAGAGAGAGCAAACCGGCCAAATCCAGCAATCTTTGCAGATGATGCATGATATCCATTCCGGCATGGCTGACGAGATGGCACACCTCATTGTGCGAGTCGACGGCCTCCGGGATTACATATTCCACACCGGAGCTCTGAACCTCGCCGCACAAGACCCCCCTTCCAGAGGTCGAGGAAGAGATCGAGGACGAGGACGAGAGTAGTAGTATTTTTCATTTTTGTCATTTTTATTTTTCTTTATTTGCTTTGTATTCCTCCCTTCTGCATTCTTTCAAATTAGTGGGGACACTGATTGAGATAGTGTGGGAGCGGATCGTTATTTCCCTCTTCATTTCCCTTTCTCATGTTATTTCCCATTGTACTTTTTCTTTCAAATTCTCAATTTAAAGTAATTTTAATTTTCGGCAAATAAGCTCTTATATATATCTCCGTTACGTGAACTCCCCGCGTTTCATATGACTATACAAAGAAATCTTTAAACTTCTTGCCTCAAAGCATCACGAGGACACGCCAAAGTTCAAATCAAGTATGGAAATCTCGAGAAGAAAATTCTAACAATTCCATTACTGTCCTGACACCTTAGACCTCCAGTTTAGGCGAGTCCGTTTCACTACCTACACGTACCGAAGCTTCAAGCTCCTACTCAAACGTAACCCCCAGTAGTTTATACAAGCAGTCAACACCATCCTAAATGCTTTTAAGCAATGAAACCGATGCAAATAAGTGTATGATCTCTAACTCAAAATGAAAAATCATGAAGAAGAAAAGCCATATAGCCTGAGTATAGAGACATGTTCCTTCTAAGTTAGGTGCTCCTCACCCGAGCATTTAGCCCAACGGTACAGAAAGTCTTTGGAAATCAATAGCATAAGCATATGTGCAAAGAAGAATCAAAATGGAAAAGAGATCATAGCCACTAACAGGTTGACTTGCCATGAAAGTATATGGATAACGGGCTTAATGTGACTGCGCCAGAACAAACCGGGTAAAACTTGTTGCAAGGAACTTGACGCCAAGCTGCAGTAGCATGATTGGAACTGGCTTGCATAAAAAGGAGGCCTTCGAAGACTTACAACTCAGTGTCACCACCGTATGTGTTTTGTTTCAATTTAAGTCTTGGCCTTCCTAACTTATGATTTGAAAAACCTTTCGGAAAGGAGAAGCGTGCCGCATGTTTGCCACATTTTCAATTCTTCCAACTTTTACTTGAGGACAAGTAAAGATTCAAGTTTAGGGGAGTTTGATAACGCGAAATTGTATATGTAAAATGACATATGTTTTAACTAATGTTTGACCGGTTTCACTCCGAATTCGGGGCATTCCATGCTATTTGTCTAAGTATTATGCAGGTATTCGAAGAACATGTCCAAGCAAAGCAATATGAAGAAAAGGAGCAAAAACATGTGAAAAACAGATGAAAAACCAAGAGAAAAACAGCAAAAATGAGTTTTACTGATGTGACGACCGTCACATAGCCGTTACGCTCGTCATGCGTGTGACGACCGTCACACCTCCATGACGACCGTCATGCACCCAAAACATGCAGAATGAAGTCACGTGCTAAAATTCCCCCTCAAATACCAAAAGTGTGACCACTAACTCCTACTTTTCTGCCTCAAACCCACTTCCTGAAGGAATAACCGTTAGATACTCTCTCTATATAAAAGGAAGAGGTTGGGACCTGAAAAAGGGGGCTACATTCAAGACAACAAAGTGCTGCCAATTTATCTTCAGAGCAACCTTGCCATTCTTATATTCTTATATATTCTTATTTGTTTCTCTTTCCCCTCTCTGTATTCTTTGATATTTTGTAATTCCCATTTTCCTTGTACGATCAATTGGCACAAAGACCAGAATCCTGCCAACATTGTGGAGGATCTGCGCAAAAGCCAATTCGAATATTTCCAGGTTTTCATTTTTTAATCGTAATTGCAAATTTTCACTATGGTGTATGCTCTTAATTACTGCTTTTATTTATGTATTATCATTTCCTTTTCCATGTCTAGCTAAATTACCGTAATCGATATGTAATAATAATTCAGATGGGATTTGATAATAATTGGCGTAATCTTTCTCTTTTCAAAACTCAGTTATGGTTTTAGTTTTTAATCAAAATTCTAAATAAACCTTTGTCACGGCAGTGAGAAGCTATTTACGGTGGTTTCGCCACGACAGTGGGAAACCATATTAAGGTACGAACCAACAAGCGACAGCTGCGGCTAAGACCAGATAGTAAAAACTAGGCATTCGATTTAAATACAGCGAAAGCGCTTTAAAAAGGATTAGAACTTAGAGATTTTCAAAAAGTAACTTTAACCCCGAATGGGATAGCGACAGCATACGTTCCGCCTTAGAGTTGCGACTAGCGTCAACAACTATCGTGAGACAAAAGTCTTTAGATCACTATTTTCTTCTTAAACTTAGTTTGAAAACACTTAATACGCCAGTGAATTGTCAAATCCCCGAAGAACAAAATTATTACATATCGATTCATAAATTCATATCTTAAGTAAAAGCTTTAGTTTCCTTTAGTCTACACATTTATTCTGCCATTATTCAACTTGAAACCAAACCGACCTAGCTAAACACCGTAACACCCGATAATACTAGATTGATTACGAGTCCCTGTGGGATCGATATCTATTATTACTACGCGATAGACTGTGCACTTGCAGTTAGATTTGTTAGACATAGAAAGTCACGATCAAAAGCTAAATAAAAGCTAGTAAAGACACTAAGGAAGTTTCAAATTCTGCTGCTTGAGCTGCTCTTCTAATTGCGTCTTCTCACGGATAAGGTTGTCCACAATCAGCTTCCAAATAGTGCATTGTGGGCCAGAGAAAAATAAATGCTCCATGACTTTCCTCTTTTTGCAGGGGAGTAACTCTTCATCCTTCAACTGTAGCTGCTTCTGGTGTTCATCTTTCTCTTTCTGAAGTTCATTAATCTCTACAACAGACACTGGATACTTGTTCTTCCATGACTCTAACTCATGTTGCGACTTTCTCAAAACAACCTCTAACTTTTCAGTTTCGGACATAAAGACATAAGTGGGCTCCCTTCTCGGAGGTATAGGATCTTGACGAGGGTAAGGCATCCTCAGCTTGATCGCCCTATTCCTTACCCACTGAAGATACGGCTCCAAAGACACACAGTTGAGCCTTCCCAAACTATTTCTATCTTTCTTATGCAGATGTTTCCAAGCTTCCACAATCTTCTCTCGAAGTTCTTGATTATCCTCGAAGAAAACACTCTCAACTTGTATGCTCTTAGGTGGCCCCTTCAACGAATATCCCAACTGTCGACGAGCTAAAACTGGATTATAACTGATCCCTCCACCAAAGCTGAGTAACGGTATATTAGCAAAATCTCTACATCCATCAATGATTAGGATCCCATCATACTCACGGCTATACCAATCGATGTCAGAATGAGTCAAAGCCATAATCCTTTCTGACCAACGCTTATCATTAAGATGGCAAAAGGAAACATACTTGGGCAAGTGGGTAAGGAACCATTTGTATAACAAAGGCACACAACATGTAATCATTCCTCCACCCTGGAGGTTTCGGAGATGTATAGAGTGATAGGTGTTACCCAATAGAGTCGGCACTGGATTGTTCTTCATGAAGATCTTAATTGCATTAATGTCAACAAACCCCTCAAAACTTGGAAATAGTTTGAAAACACTTAATACGCCAGTGAATTGTCAAATCCCCGAAGAACAAAATTATTGCATATCGATTCATAAAGTCTTTAGATCACTATTTTCTTCTTAAACTTAGTTTGAAAACACTTAATACATCAGTAAATTGTCAAATCCCCGAAGAACAAAATTATTGCATATCGATTCATAAATTCATATCTTAAGTAAAAGCTTTAGTTTCCTTTAGTGTACACATTTATTCTGCCATTATTCAACTTGAAACCAAACCGACCTAGCTAAACACCGTAACACCCGATAATACTAGATTGATTACGAGTCCCTGTGGGATCGATATCTATTATTACTACGCGATAGACTGTGCACTTGCAGTTAGATTTGTTAGACATAGAAAGTCGCGATCAAAAGCTAAATAAAAGCTAGTAAAGACACTAAGGAAGTTTCGAATTCTGCTGCTTGAGCTGCTCTTCTAATTGTGTCTTCTCACGGATAAGGTTGTCCACAATCAGCTTCCAAATAGTGCATTGTGGGCCGGAGAAAAATAAATCCTCCATGACTTTCCTCTTTTTGCAGGGGAGTAACTTTTCATCCTTCAACTGTAGCTGCTTCTGGTGTTCATCTTTCTCTTTCTGAAGTTCATTAATCTCTACAACAGACACTGGATACTTGTTCTTCCATGACTCTAACTCATGTTGCGACTTTCTCAAAACAACCTCTAACTTTTCAGTTTCGGACATAAAGACATAAGTGGGCTCCCTTCTCGGAGGTATAGGATCTTGACGAGAGTAAGGCATCCTCAGCTTGATCGCCCTATTCCTTACCCACTGAAGATACGGCTCCAAAGACACACAGTTGGGCCTTCCCAAACTATTTCTATCTTTCTTATGCATATGTTTTCAAGCTTCCACAATCTTCTCTCGAAGTTCTTGATTATCCTCGAAGAAAACACTCTCAACTTGTATGCTCTTAGGTGGTCCCTTCAACGGATATCCCAACTGTCGACGAGCTAAAACTGGATTATAACTGATCCCTCCACCAAAGCTAAGTAACGGTATATTAGCAAAATCTCTACATCCATCAATGATTAGGATCCCATCATACTCACGGCTATACCAATCGATGTCAGAATGAGTCAAAGCCATAATCCTTTCTGACCAACGCTTATCATTAAGATGCCAAAAGGAAACATACTTGGGCAAGTGGGTAAGGAACCATTTGTATAACAAAGGCACACAACATGTAATCATTCCTCCACCATGGAGGTTTCAGAGATGTATAGAGTGATAGGTGTTACCCAATAGAGTCGGCACTGGATTGTTCTTCATGAAGATCTTAATTGCATTAATGTCAACAAACCCCTCAAAACTTGGAAATAGTTTGAAAACACTTAATATGCCAGTGAATTGTCAAATCCCCGAAGAACAAAATTATTGCATATCGATTCATAAAGTCTTTAGATCACTATTTTCTTCTTAAACTTAGTTTGAAAACACTTAATACGCCAGTGAATTGTCAAATCCCCGAAGAACAAAATTATTGCATATCGATTCATAAATTCATATCTTAAGTAAAAGCTTTAGTTTCCTTTAGTCTACGCATTTATTCTGCCATTATTCAACTTGAAACCAAACCGACCTAGCTAAACACCATAAGACCCGATAATACTAGATTGATTACGAGTCCCTGTGGGATCGATATCTATTATTACTACGCGATAGACTGTGCACTTGCAGTTAGATTTGTTAGACATAGAAAGTCGCGATCAAAAACTAAATAAAAGCTAGTAAAGACACTAAGGAAGTTTCGAATTCTGCTGCTTGAGCTGCTCTTCTAATTGCGTCTTCTCACGGATAAGGTTGTGCACAATCAGCTTCCAAATAGTGCATTGTGGGCCGGAGAAAAATAAATCCTCCATGACTTTCCTCTTTTTGCAGGGGAGTAACTTTTCATCCTTCAACTGTAGCTGCTTCTGGTGTTCATCTTTCTCTTTCTGAAGTTCATTAATCTCTACAACAGACACTGGATACTTGTTCTTCCATGAATCTAACTCATGTTACGACTTTCTCAAAACAACCTCTAACTTTTCAGTTTCGGACATAAAGACATAAGTGGGCTCCCTTCTCGGAGGTATAGGATCTTGACGAGAGTAAGGCATCGTCAGCTTGATCGCCCTATTCCTTACCCACTGAAGATACGGCTCCAAAGACACACAGTTGGGCCTTCCCAAACTATTTCTATCTTTCTTATGCAGATGTTTCCAAGCTTCCACAATCTTCTCTCGAAGTTCTTGATTATCCTCGAAGAAAACACTCTCAACTTATATGCTCTTAGGTGGTCCCTTCAACGGATATCCCAACTGTCGACGAGCTAAAACTGGATTATAACTGATCCCTCCACCAAAGCTGAGTAACGGTATATTAGCAAAATCTCTACATCCATCAATGATTAGGATCCCATCATACTCACGGCTATACCAATCGATGTCAGAATGAGTCAAAGCCATAATCCTTTCTGACCAACGCTTATCATTAAGATGCCAAAAGGAAACATACTTGGGCAAGTGGGTAACGAACCATTTGTATAAAAAAGGCACACAACATGTAATCATTCCTCCACCATGGAGGTTTCAGAGATGTATAGAGTGATAGGTGTTACCCAATAGAGTCGGCACTGGATTGTTCTTCATGAAGATCTTAATTGCATTAATGTCAACAAACCCCTCAAAACTTGGAAATAGTTTGAAAACACTTAATACGCCAGTGAATTGTCAAATCCCCGAAGAACAAAATTATTGCATATCGATTCATAAAGTCTTTAGATCACTATTTTCTTCTTAAACTTAGTTTGAAAACACTTAATACGCCAGTGAATTGTCAAATCCCCGAAGAACAAAATTATTGCATATCGATTCATAAATTCATATCTTAAGTAAAAGCTTTAGTTTCCTTTAGTCTACACATTTATTCTGCCATTATTCAACTTGAAACCAAACCGACCTAGCTAAACACCGTAACACCCGATAATACTAGATTGATTACGAGTCCCTGTGGGATCGATATCTATTATTACTACGTGATAGACTGTGCACTTGCAGTTAGATTTGTTAGACATAGAAAGTCGCAATCAAAAGCTAAATAAAAGCTAGTAAAGACACTAAGGAAGTTTCGAATTCTGCTGCTTGAGCTGCTCTTCTAATTGCGTCTTCTCACGGATAAGGTTGTCCACAATCAGCTTCCAAATAGTGCATTGTAGGCCGGAGAAAAATAAATCCTCCATGACTTTCCTCTTTTTGCAGGGGAGTAACTTTTCATCCTTCAACTGTAGCTGCTTCTGGTGTTCATCTTTCTCTTTCTGAAGTTCATTAATCTCTACAACAGACACTTGATACTTGTTCTTCCATGACTCTAACTCATGTTGCGACTTTCTCAAAACAACCTCTAACTTTTTAGTTTCGGACATAAAGACATAAGTGGGCTCCCTTCTCGGAGGTATAGGATCTTGACGAGAGTAAGGCATCCTCAGCTTGATCGTCCTATTCCTTACCCACTGAAGATACGGCTCCAAAGACACACAGTTGGGCCTTCCCAAACTATTTCTATCTTTCTTATGCAGATGTTTCCAAGCTTCCACAATCTTCTCTCGAAGTTCTTGATTATCCTCGAAGAAAACACTCTCAACTTGTATGCTCTTAGGTGGTCCCTTCAACGGATATCCCAACTGTCGACGAGCTAAAACTGGATTATAACTGATCCCTCCACCAAAGCTGAGTAACGGTATATTAGCAAAATCTCTACATCCATCAATGATTAGGATCCCATCATACTCACGGCTATACCAATCGATGTCAGAATGAGTCAAAGCCATAATCCTTTCTGACCAACGCTTATCATTAAGATGCCAAAAGGAAACATACTTGGGCAAGTGGGTAAGGAACCATTTGTATAACAAAGGCACACAACATGTAATCATTCCTCCACCATGGAGGTTTCGGAGATGTATAGAGTGATAGGTGTTACCCAATAGAGTCGGCACTGGATTGTTCTTCATGAAGATCTTAATTGAATTAATGTCAACAAACCCCTCAAAACTTGGAAATAGTTTGAAAACACTTAATACGCCAGTGAATTGTCAAATCCCCGAAGAACAAAATTATTGCATATCGATTCATAAAGTCTTTAGATCACTATTTTCTTCTTAAACTTAGTTTGAAAACACTTAATACGCCAGTGAATTGTCAAATCCCCGAAGAACAAAATTATTGCATATCGATTCATAAATTCATATCTTAAGTAAAAGCTTTAGTTTCCTTTAGTCTACGCATTTATTCTGCCATTATTCAACTTGAAACCAAACCGACCTAGCTAAACACCGTAACACCTGATAATACTAGATTGATTACGAGTCCCTGTGGGATCGATATCTATTATTACTACGCGATAGACTGTGCACTTGCAGTTAGATTTGTTAGACATAGAAAGTCGCGATCAAAAGCTAAATAAAAGCTAGTAAAGACACTAAGGAAGTTTCGAATTCGGCTGCTTGAGCTGCTCTTCTAATTGCGTCTTCTCACGGATAAGGTTGTCCACAATCAGCTTCCAAATAGTGCATTGTGGGCCGGAGAAAAATAAATCCTCCATGACTTTCCTCTTTTTGCAGGGGAGTAACTTTTCATCCTTCAACTGTAGCTGCTTCTGGTGTTCATCTTTCTCTTTTTGAAGTTCATTAATCTCTACAACAGACACTGGATACTTGTTCTTCCATGACTCTAACTCATGTTGCGACTTTCTCAAAACAACCTCTAACTTTTTAGTTTCGGACATAAAGACATAAGTGGGCTCCCTTCTCGGAGGTATAGGATCTTGACGAGAGTAAGGCATCCTTAGCTTGATCGCCCTATTCCTTACCCACTGAAGATACGGCTCCAAAGACACATAGTTGGGCCTTCCCAAACTATTTCTATCTTTCTTATGCAGATGTTTCCAAGCTTCCACAATCTTCTCTCGAAGTTCTTGATTATCCTCGAAGAAAACACTCTCAACTTGTATGCTCTTAGGTGGTCCGTTCAACGGATATCCCAACTGTCGACGAGCTAAAACTGGATTATAACTGATCCCTCCACCAAAGCTGAGTAACGGTATATTAGCAAAATCTCTACATCCATCAATGATTAGGATCCCATCATACTCACGGCTATACCAATCGATGTCAGAATGAGTCAAAGCCATAATCCTTTCTGACCAACGCTTATCATTAAGATGCCAAAAGGAAACATACTTGGGCAAGTGGGTAAGGAACCATTTGTATAACAAAGGCACACAACATGTAATCATTCCTCCACCATGGAGGTTTCGGAGATGTATAGAGTGATAGGTGTTACCCAATAGAGTCGGCACTGGATTGTTCTTCATGAAGATCTTAATTGCATTAATGTCAACAAACCCCTCAAAACTTGGAAATAGTTTGAAAACACTTAATACGCCAGTGAATTGTCAAATCCCCGAAGAACAAAATTATTGCATATCGATTCATAAAGTCTTTAGATCACTATTTTCTTCTTAAACTTAGTTTGAAAACACTTAATACGCCAGTGAATTGTCAAATCCCCGAAGAACAAAATTATTGCATATCGATTCATAAATTCATATCTTAAGTAAAAGCTTTAGTTTCCTTTAGTCTACGCATTTATTCTGCCATTATTCAACTTGAAACCAAACCGACCTAGCTAAACACCGTAACACCCGATAATACTAGATTGATTACGAGTCCCTGTGGGATCAATATCTATTATTAGTACGCGATAGACTGTGCACTTGCAGTTAGATTTGTTAGACATAGAAAGTCGCGATCAAAAGCTAAATAAAAGCTAGTAAAGACACTAAGGAAGTTTCGAATTCTGCTGCTTGAGCTGCTCTTCTAATTGCGTCTTCTCACGGATAAGGTTGTCCATAATCAGCTTCCAAATAGTGCATTGTGGGCCGGAGAAAAATAAATCCTCCATGACTTTCCTCTTTTTGCAGGGGAGTAACTTTTCATCCTTCAACTGTAGCTACTTCTGGTGTTCATCTTTCTCTTTTTGAAGTTCATTAATCTCTACAACAGACACTGGATACTTGTTCTTCCATGACTCTAACTCATGTTGCGACTTTCTCAAAACAACCTCTAACTTTTTAGTTTCGGACATAAAGACATAAGTGGGCTCCCTTCTCGGAGGTATAGGATCTTGACGAGAGTAAGGCATCCTCAGCTTGATCGCCCTATTCCTTACCCACCGAAGATACGACTCCAAAGACACACAGTTGGGCCTTCCCAAACTATTTCTATCTTTCTTATGCAGATGTTTCCAAGCTTCCACAATCTTCTCTCGAAGTTCTTGATTATCCTCGAAGAAAACAGTCTCAACTTGTATGCTCTTAGGTGGTCCCTTCAACGGATATCCCAACTGTCGACGAGCTAAAACTGGATTATAACTGATCCCTCCACCAAAGCTGAGTAACGGTATATTAGCAAAATCTCTACATCCATCAATGATTAGGATCCCATCATACTCACGGCTATACCAATCGATGTCAGAATGAGTCAAAGCCATAATCCTTTCTGACCAACGCTTATCATTAAGATACCAAAAGGAAACATACTTGGGCAAGTGGGTAAGGAACCATTTGTATAACAAAGGCACACAACATGTAATCATTCCTCCACCATGGAGGTTTCGGAGATGTATAGAGTGATAGGTGTTACCCAATAGAGTCGGCACTGGATTGTTCTTCATGAAGATCTTAATTGCATTAATGTCAACAAACCCCTCAAAACTTGGAAATAGTTTGAAAACACTTAATACGCCAGTGAATTGTCAAATCCCTGAAGAACAAAATTATTGCATATCGATTCATAAAGTCTTTAGATCACTATTTTCTTCTTAAACTTAGTTTGAAAACACTTAATACGCCAGTGAATTGTCAAATCCCCGAAGAACAAAATTATTGCATATCGATTCATAAATTCATATCTTAAGTAAAAGCTTTAGTTTCCTTTAGTCTACGCATTTATTCTGCCATTATTCAACTTGAAACCAAACCGACCTAGCTAAACACCGTAACACCCGATAATACTAGATTGATTACGAGTCCCTGTGGGATCGATATCTATTATTACTACGCGATAGACTGTGCACTTGCAGTTAGATTTGTTAGACATAGAAAGTCGCGATCAAAAGCTAAATAAAAGCTAGTAAAGACACTAAGGAAGTTTCGAATTCTGCTGCTTGAGCTGCTCTTCTAATTGCGTCTTCTCACGGATAAGGTTGTCCACAATCAGCTTCCAAATAGTGCATTGTGGGCCGGAGAAAAATAAATCCTCCATGACTTTCCTCTTTTTGCAGGGGAGTAACTCTTCATCCTTCAACTGTAGCTGCTTCTGGTGTTCATCTTTCTCTTTCTGAAGTTCATTAATCTCTACAACAGACACTGGATACCTGTTCTTCCATGACTCTAACTCATGTTGCGACTTTTTCAAAACAACCTCTAACTTTTCAGTTTCGGACATAAAGACATAAGTGGGCTCCCTTCTCGGAGGTATAGGATCTTGACGAGAGTAAGGCATCCTCAGCTTGATCGCCCTATTCCTTACCCACTGAAGATACGGCCGGAGAAAAATAAATCCTCCATGACTTTCCTCTTTTTGCAGGGGAGTAACTCTTCATCCTTCAACTGTAGCTGCTTCTGGTGTTCATCTTTCTCTTTCTGAAGTTCATTAATCTCTACAACATACACTGGATACTTGTTCTTCCATGACTCTAACTCATGTTGCGACTTTTTCAAAACAACCTCTAAATTTTCAGTTTCGGACATAAAGACATAAGTGGGCTCCCTTCTCGGAGGTATAGGATCTTGACGGGAGTAAGGCATCCTCAGCTTGATCGCCCTATTCCTTACCCACTGAAGATACGGCTCCAAAGACACACAGTTGGGCCTTCCCAAACTATTTCTATCTGTCTTATGCAGATGTTTCCAAGCTTCCACAATCTTCTCTCGAAGTTCTTGATTATCCTTGAAGAAAACACTCTCAACTTGTGTGCTCTTAGGTGGTCCCTTCAACGGATATCCCAACTGTCGACGAGCTAAAAATGGATTATAACTGATCCCTCCACCAAAGCTGAGTAACAGTATATTAGCAAAATATCTACATCCATTAATGATTAGGATCCCATCATACTCACGACTATACCAATCGATGTCAGAATGAGTCAAAGCCATAATCCTTTCTGACCAACGCTTATCATTAAGATGCCAAAAGGAAACATACTTGGGCAAGTGGGTAAGGAACCATTTGTATAACAAAGGCACACAACATGTAATCATTCCTCCACCATGGAGGTTTCAGAGATGTATAGAGTGATAGGTGTTACCCAATAGAGTCGGCACTGGATTGTTATTCATGAAGATCTTAATTGCATTAATGTCAACAAACCCCTCAAAACTTGGAAATAGTTTGAAAACACTTAATACGCCAGTGAATTGTCAAATCCCCGAAGAACAAAATTATTGTATATCGATTCATAAAGTCTTTAGATCACTATTTTTTTCTTAAACTTAGTTTGAAAACACTTAATACGCCAATGAATTGTCAAATCCCCGAAGAACAAAATTATTGCATATCGATTCATAAATTCATATCTTAAGTAAAAGCTTTAGTTTCCTTTAGTCTACGCATTTATTCTGCCATTATTCAACTTGAAACCAAACCGACCTAGCTAAACACCGTAAGACCCGATAATACTAGATTGATTACGAGTCCCTGTGGGATCGATATCTATTATTACTACGCGATAGACTGTGCACTTGCAGTTAGATTTGTTAGACATAGAAAGTCACGATCAAAAGCTAAATAAAATCTAGTAAAGACACTAAGGAAGTTTCGAATTCTGCTGCTTGAGCTGCTCTTCTAATTGCGTCTTCTCACGGATAAGGTTATCCACAATCAGCTTCCAAATAGTGCATTGTGGGCCGGAGAAAAATAAATCCTCCATGACTTTCCTCTTTTTGCAGGGGAGTAACTCTTCATCCTTCAACTGTAGCTGCTTCTGGTGTTCATCTTTCTCGTTCTGAAGTTCATTAATCTCTACAACAGACACTGGATACTTGTTCTTCCATGACTCTAACTCATGTTGCGACTTTTTCAAAACAACCTCTAACTTTTCAGTTTCGGACATAAAGACATAAGTGGGCTCCCTTCTCGGAGGTATAGGATCTTGACGAGAGTAAGGCATCCTCAGCTTGATCGCCCTATTCCTTACCCATTGAAGATACGGCTCCAAAGACACACAGTTGGGCCTTCCCAAACTATTTCTATCTTTCTTATGCAGATGTTTCCAAGCTTCCACAATCTTCTCTCGAAGTTCTTGATTATCCTCGAAGAAAACACTCTCAACTTGTATGCTCTTAGGTGGTCCCTTCAACGGATATCCCAACTGTCGACGAGCTAAAAATGGATTATAATTGATCCCTCCACCAAAGCTGAGTAACAGTATATTAGCAAAATATCTACATCCATTAATGATTAGGATCCCATCATACTCACGACTATACCAATCGATGTCAGAATGAGTCAAAGCCATAATCCTTTCTGACCAACGCTTATCATTAAGATGCCAAAAGGAAACATACTTGGGCAAGTGGGTAAGGAACCATTTGTATAACAAAGGCACACAACATGTAATCATTCCTCCACCATGGAGGTTTCAGAGATGTATAGAGTGATAGGTGTTACCCAATAGAGTCGGCACTGGATTGTTCTTCATGAAGATCTTAATTGCATTAATGTCAACAAACCCCTCAAAACTTGGAAATAGTTTGAAAACACTTAATACGCCAGTGAATTGTCAAATCCCCGAAGAACAAAATTATTGCATATCGATTCATAAAGTCTTTAGATCACTATTTTCTTCTTAAACTTAGTTTGAAAACACTTAATACGCCAGTGAATTGTCAAATCCCCGAAGAACAAAATTATTGTATATCGATTCATAAATTCATATCTTAAGTAAAAGCTTTAGTTTCCTTTAGTCTACGCATTTATTCTTCCATTATTCAACTTGAAACCAAACCGACCTAGCTAAACACCGTAACACCCGATAATACTAGATTGATTACGAGTCCCTGTGGGATCGATATCTATTATTACTACGCGATAGACTGTGCACTTGCAGTTAGATTTGTTAGACATAGAAAGTCGCGATCAAAAGCTAAATAAAAGCTAGTAAAGACACTAAGGAAGTTTCGAATTCTGCTGCTTGAGCTGCTCTTCTAATTGCGTCTTCTCACGGATAAGGTTGTCCACAATCAGCTTCCAAATAGTACATCGTGGGCCGGAGAAAAATAAATCCTCCATGACTTTCCTCTTTTTGCAGGGGAGTAACTCTTCATCCTTCAACTGTAGCTGCTTCTGGTGTTCATCTTTCTCTTTCTGAAGTTCATTAATCTCTACAACATACATTGGATACTTGTTTTTCCATGACTCTAACTCATGTTGCGACTTTTTCAAAACAACCTCTAACTTTTCAGTTTCGGACATAAAGACATAAGTGGGCTCCCTTCTCGGAGGTATAGGATCTTGACGAGAGTAAGGCATCCTCAGCTTGATCGCCCTATTCCTTACCCACTGAAGATACGGCTCCAAAGACACACAGTTGGGCCTTCCCAAACTATTTCTATCTTTCTTATGCAGATGTTTCCAAGCTTCCACAATCTTCTCTCGAAGTTCTTGATTATCCTCGAAGAAAACACTCTCAACTTATATGCTCTTAGGTGGTCCCTTCAACGGATATCCCAACTGTCGACGAGCTAAAACTGGATTATAACTGATCCCTCCACCAAAGCTGAGTAACGGTATATTAGCAAAATCTCTACATCCATCAATGATTAGGATCCCATCATACTCACGGCTATACCAATCGATGTCAGAATGAGTCAAATCCATAATCCTTTCTGACCAACGCTTATCATTAAGATGCCAAAAGGAAACATACTTGGGCAAGTGGGTAAGGAACCATTTGTATAACAAAGGCACACAACATGTAATCATTCCTCCACCATGGAGGTTTCGGAGATGTATAGAGTGATAGGTGTTACCCAATAGAGTCGGCACTGGATTGTTCTTCATGAAGATCTTAATTGCATTAATGTCAACAAACCCCTCAAAACTTGGAAATAGAAACACCCCATAGACAAGTAAGGCGAAGATTGCCTCGAATGGAGCCTTGTTCGTAAAATCAGTATAAAATGAAGCCTTCTCGAATAAAAAATCTGTAGTCAAACCAAAAGTCCCACTTTTAACAACCATGTTGGCCTTAACGTCAGATACCTTGAGATAAAGGGCCTTAGCGATGTCTCTTTCTTCAGGGTCCTTTTCCAAGAAAGGAAAAGGAGATTCTTCTAGAATAGGTAGACTTAACAAAAAAGAGTATTCTTCCAAAGTTGGCAACAACTGATAATCTGGAAAAGTAAAGCAGTGATACATTGGATCATAGAATTGTAATAGAGCGGAAATGAGGTCTTCATTTGCCTTACGTCTCAACAAAGATAGTAACTTCCCATATTTACTCTTGAATTTCTCTTGGTCTTCAATCAAAGCTCCCAACTCCCTTAGGTCATCCAATTTGGGGCTCTTAAAAGTATATTTTAAAGTATTTCGTCTATTGGAATCCATAACGTCCTACAATGTTCATAAATAAAGGGTAAATCCCATGAAGTCCAATGTAGTATGATGCTATATGAATGCAACAAACACAAGTAAGCACATAAGGACACACAAAGATAAACAAACAAAGGTCCTAGGTTCGCAACGAGCATGGGGCCAAGGGTATACCCATTCCCAAAGGACAAGGACTAGAGGTGGATGGTACCTGCAGAACAAGGTTCTAAGGGGGTCCCGAAGTCATTAGTCCATCTATTGGATATTATCAACTTCCCAACTAACTCGGGGATTAATAATATTCTCAAGAGAACTTCTTTTGAGTGTAGCATCGCGTAGCACTATTTCGAGACTTACTCCCTCATAGCCCCGCACTACGTCCTAATAAAGGCCAAAGTGGGGTTAAAGGTAACTACGGTCCTTAGCATCATGGACTCCAATTGAAAATAGTAAAAGTTTTCACGACTAAACTCGTTCAACCGAACCATTTTCAAAAGGGTCTCCACTAAGTGGGATTCTCAAGTCAACTTAGTTAGGACTCACTCCTTATAAGCCTCATCGAATATATCACCATCCTATCATAATTTCTCTCAAGTCCGGGTGTAGGACTTTGTCTCACCACTCAAAGGTAACAACCCAAAAGAAAAAGATAAACAAACATACAAATAAACAGATATAAAGCAATAAACAAGTAAATAAAACAAGTTAGGGAAACCCACTGAGGTGTCCCCAATGAAGTCGCCATTTCTGTCGCGGTGAAAATCGGATACCAAACTATTGATTAGTTTGAATCTTTAATTCATTTTGCAACCGAACTTTGATTTGTCCAAAGGAAGGGATAAAGATCAAAATTCCCACAATGCAATGCAATTGCAAGGTTTAGAGAGTTATAGGTTCGTGGGTCGGTTAAACTTAGGGAAGGTGCTAGCATTCTAAGTTTCTGTAGTACTCTACAGGAACCTCTTGTTTTATGTTGTTTATTACTAAGTGTCTATCTGCTTAAGGTTAAGAGACCTAGGGGTTTTTTTCTATGTATACTCGATAAGATATCGTATCTTATGCCTACATATCCTTACGGGAGTGGAATCAGAGTATATGTAGTTCCCCTAAAGGGTTTGAGGAGTTCTTTGACTGTGGTCAAAGTTCCTACGGGTTTAGGGTGGTTGATTGATTTATTTTAGGAGAAGAGATGAGTCTTCATTTTAAGAGATATTTAACCGCCACAAATTGTAGGAAAATAGTCTTTGCATCGTCTTAAGAGAAGGGCTTAAGTACTCGGATATGGATCGATGAGGTACGCCTCTATCTCTCTTAAGGAAAAGTTCCTACGACTTGATTGTATTGTTGTGGGGTGGAGATTCTATCTCACTTAAGATGATTTGGCATCTTTCTCTAATGTGTTTGAATATTTGTTGTTTTGAGTTGATTGTTTGTTTCTATGTTGTAAAGAAGTCCTTCCTATGGGGTAGGATCTATCTTAATTGATCAACTTGAATGGGATCAAGGATCGTAGGGAGAATGATACAAATGATGTGCACTACACACAAGTGTTGACTCATGTGTAGGTTTTTCCTTTGGACGGAATGCGATGCAATAAAGATAAATACGATAAATAAATTGCGAAAGATAAATTGCAGAGATAATAAAGGGCAAATGAATAAAACATACACATACGCATGAAAGCGCTGAAGTGTGTGAGAGTGTGAATATGTGCGTGGAGTGGGGGCGTAAGCATGCTCGATAGGATTAAGTTGGGAGAGGTTGACCATAAGAGGGATATTGGATTAATTATGAACTGATTTTATTAATAGAACTTGAGATGATAAATTAATTTGAGGAAAAAAGATCATTTGATTTATTATATTTTTTTTTAGTGAGATTGATTTTTAAGGAAAGGTTGAATTTGATTTTAAGAAAGTGTTATATTAGTTTAATAAAGATTTTATTATTAAAATTGTGTTAGTCATCAATAAAAATTAAGTTATTTAGAAAAGGTCCTTTTAAAATTATAATAGAATAAATTAATTATTAAACAAATTGGTTACTAAAGAGAAGTAATTTATTTTAACAAAAGGTCATATTTTTTATTATGTTATAAAAAGTTTATTAAATTGATTAAATAAAAATTGAAATAATAGTTAGAAATAATTTGTTTTAAAATAAACTAAATAAATAAACAAGGGTGGAAATTAAATAAAATAGGTTTTTTTATTAGTTTGCTTAATTAAAAAGATTATTAGATTTTAAATAGGAGGGATTAAGAGTTTTAAATGGATTAGTTAGCAAAATTAGGTGAGTTAATGGTGGTTAAGGAGGGTTTAACGGTGTAGTTAGTGTGTGTGGGTGATTATACAATACAAAATTAAAAAAAAAACTAAAAACCCTAATTCCCTAAACGAACCCCAAATCCCTAAATCAGCAAATGCTCTCCCCTATTGATTCGTTCTCCCTTTCTTGCTCTCAAAATATTCCTCTTCTCTCGACGGTTTCTTCATCTCCTTCTCCAATTTCTCTATCAAACTTGAAAAACGAGAAAACTAAATTATCAGTTGAAATAGAAACTAACAGCGTAACAACCTTTTTCGCAGGGATTCCGATGATGGGTTAGCGGCGAAGGCGCGAGGGTGGACGACGGTTGTGGAAACGATGAGGTTCGAAGGTCTTCGATGGAGCGGTTTTCCCGAGGAACGTCAGCGAACTTTGCAAAGGATGGAGGTCGAGGTCGAGGCGACAACAGTGTCTCACGACGGGGTGACAAAAGATGAGTTTCTCTTTTCCTCTTTCTGCAAAATTATTTCTCAAATTTTCGATTTGGGATTTTTTGAATGTGTATTTGCGTGAATCTTTTTGTCTATTCTCCTCCTTCTACTAGCCTCCTTATATAGGCTTTACCGAGAATCAAATGCTTTGATTGAAATTGTTTGCTGCTTTGAATATGGATTTAGGTTTCTTATTTGGGATGAATCAGATTTGAAAATATTCCTAAATCGTTTGATTGCTATAATGAGCCATTAATTGATATTTAAATCTTTGATTCTAGTGATTCAATTGTGAGGTTGGATTTGATTTGGTTTCTAAATAGGATATTTTGTCTTCCAAGAATATTCTCTAACGGTTTTATTTTGATTCTGGATGTGACTTGGTAGGTGTGGAAAACAATGGTTTTGGGCCAGAAGGTGGATTAGAATCCCAGAAGGAAAACTCGCGCTTGATACGTTTGTTGGAGATGAGGGGCTTCCACGAAAAGGTGATGAGGAGTAACGATTCCAACTATCTCTTTGCGAACAAGCTGAATGCAGGGTATGTTGTTCGACCTCTATTCCTTTGGCTTTTCTTCGAATTGACATGTGTGAACATCCTTTTTCTTTTTCTCATGTGCTTCGCATTGTGTAGGTTGTTGCTTCTCATCATGGTCATCTTTGCTGCGCTAATTGATTGAAACAGACTGTGAAAGAGGCCGGGGACCATGGAAGCAGGGAGAGCAATGTGTCTATGGGAGCCTTCAACAATGCAGGTGCCTCGCCGACTCTTGTAACAATCTCCAGCTTGGAACTTACTCTTACTCTTCAATCAAAGCTTTAGAACATTACTGCTACTGAAGTTTCCAACAATAGTGTTACAACCTTGTTATCAATGAAGATATTTCTCGAGAGATTCCTTTTACGCGTCCGAGCCTCAGAGGTAATCTAACCTCTTTCTTCTTCCTTAAAACTGTAAAAGTTGATCAAATAATGGTATTGACATCATACTATTGCAGCATATTCATATAGTTCTGTTATCAATCTCGCAGGTGTTGTTTTCAATTATAGCTACGGCCAGCATTTCAGGCTCTAACCTTCGACACAGGGCGGCGTGCTATAATGGCAGTAAAGTATTCGTAGCCTGAGGAGAAACATAAGTTGGTTGTTGAAGAGGCAAGTTGGTGGTAATTTCGATTAGTGAATGAGTGCTGATGCTGAGGAAGCTGCTGGGACTGTTGGGTTTGGGTCTGAGAATTTGAGTAGTATGGCTGTTATACTTAGTGCTTGCAACTAGTATTTTTAGTACTGCTATTGTTGTTGCTAATGGTTGCTCTTGAAATTGTTTTGCAGATGTTCTGAGATGTGTTGGAAATTGTCCATAATTAGTTGTTGTCCACCTGAGATTCCGTTGTCTTTGACGCTTGGCGTAGTTCGGCTCAGTGATGCTTCAAGGCTATAACATCAATAGTTCTATTCAAACTTCTTGAGCTGGTTGCTGCTAGCTGAGGAACAAGTTTCGGCCTCTTCACATGGTTTCTTATCTTGATGCATTAAGGGATGATGTGAAAAATTCCTGGATGGTTTTAGCACGAGTTTCGGTAACGCAACTTAATTTGGGAGTCCTTTCAAGTGTGAGGCAACTTCTGAAGGTATGGTCTCATCTTAGTGTTGTAATGCGCTTCTTTTCGAGGCTCTGTCTTGTCCACTTCGTCACAGTTTGGATGGATTTGCAAATGAGGCTAGCGTGCTCGTATTAAAAGCCGCTTACGTCGAGCTCTGGTTTCTTTTGTAGGTTAAAGAGTAAAGGTGTAACACAAAGGAAACAGGGTTATTAGCGAGAGGTTCCTAGAGGACGTGCAGCTGATTGGCTTAAGGGGATCCTTCGCAACTGATTCAATGCAGGGAGGCACACATACGAAACCTGTCATGGAACCGGGTCAGCAATAGCAGGATCCGATAAAGTGCTGCCATTACTAGCACTTGGAGTTAGGTAACAATCCCAATTCCTACTTTGATCTGTTCATTCTGGTTATGGTTGGAATGGCGACTTCTGCGTGAGAGGCTTGTATTCCCTTATATTGTCATATCTTTATTTTGGTCAAACCATTATTTTAAGAAAAGGCTTATGAACCTGACTTCTTCAGTTATTTTGCAGCAACAACTTAGATGGCTAGAAGCTGCTATGACTGAGGTGGGAATCCCTCTAAATGCAGTACGTGCATAGTGATGGCCTGCTCGGATAAGAGTCGACATGACGCCCAACGCGATGTTGATGGTACCTGGAGAAATACTCCTCCTGTGAAAGCCTCATCGACGTTGCTGCTGCTGGTTGTGCTTGCTGAAATATACTGAGGCGAACGTACTGTTGTGATGTGCTGATGAAATGTTGATGTTGCCTTCAAATTTCGGTGTTTTAAGACACTTACAAATTAATTTTGAAGGCTGTCTGAATTTAACTGTTCTTCTTGTCCGAAGTTCTGTAGTCTTCGACGCTTGGTGGGAGGCTGGTGGAAAACCCCGGTTATTGCCCTTCCGGCTGCTCGAAGTTCAACCCGATGATGACCTCGAAATACTGAGGGTTGGAACTGGATCATTTCATCTCTTTTCTTTCAGTTTTATCCTTCGATTCATCTTTTAATGATAATCCTATCTATCAGTTGTGTTTTGCAGGCGAGCTTGTGGCGGCAACAACATATAGTTTGGCAAGTCTTGGATCAAAGTAGAGTTGGTATTCCAAATTCCCTCCTGCCTATCGAAGGTTCGTGTTGCGGTTCCGGTAGCTACTCAGTGTCTCCGTTTTCTCTCCAATCCCTTGTAACCTTCTTTTGTATTCTGCAGGGGTACGGGGGCGTTGCTGATTTGCGTGGAAGCTGCGGGAATGCGGTTTTATGAGCATGTGTTGGCTTTGGGCGCTGAGGTGTAAAGGGAATCAGTGCTGGGAGCAAGATAGTGTGTCCCTTAGATGAAGAGCAACGTAGGGGCCCTGTGGTCCATAAAGAGCAACTGCTGCTCATTAGAAACCTCTTTTAGTTTTATCATTTTGTATAGAATGCAATGTAATGTGCCAAGTAACTTGTAACTAGCTTCATTTACTTTTGTAATTCAAAAGTCATCCCAACTTTGACTAATGTTTGTGAGGAATATAAAATAACCTTCACTCAGCTCCGAGTTTTCCTTTTTCTAAAACAAGCAATGGATTGTAGTTTTGCGCCAAGAGTTTTAAACGGTTACGGGCTATGTCTAATTACCATGCTCAATGGTCTGTGCATCCAACAGTGGGAATTTGGACTTCAAACTTTACAATCACGCCTTCTTGTACGTTTTGATGAAGATTGCCCAAGTGCAATGGTATAGTGGTGGTGTTTGGTTTCTTTGATAGGTAGTGTGAGTGCATTTTGGCTTTGGATTGGCCATTTGAGTCTTGTATTCCAATGATAAGTTTGTAATAAATTTGTAATGCAAAGCTGACGTTTCCTTCATTAGCATGTAATACTCTTTATCCATATAATTAGCTGGTTTCATTATGACGGTTGTTATGACGTTGAGTTGTGGTATGGCAATTTGGATACAATTCTTGGAATACCATGCACCGTTCAATCTCAATGTAAAGGTTGAGTTCAAGGAGTGACAAATAACCCTTAAGTTCCTTCTTCCTGAATTAAATCGCACCATTTGCACTCAGTCCCTTAGGCAATAGAGTTAGGGATCTATCTTGATACTTGCAGCAAGACTTGTATCCACGAATGAAATGATCCCTTTAAGTTTTCAACACATTTAACTTTTTCAAAATAAACATGATGTTATTATGTTGATCGTGAAAATGGATAAATCTGGGACTTGGAATGGTACTGATCGGTTTGGATACTGAAAATAACTCTCCTATGCACTTGAGGTGTACTTGAAACCATGAATCGGTTAGTCTTTTGTCCTTAGTTTAATTTCAAACCAATCACAATCCTTCGAGTAAAACCTCCACCCGCGAAACACTTCGAATCCATGAAAACTTAAGCAATCCTCTTGAAGATGACAATCCTTGAAGTACTTGACTGAGAAAAAGGGAAGAGTACTACCTATTTTTAAATTTAGGCCTGCATCAAATGGTTAGTCGTAACCAAAAAAATAAAATAATTAATTAGTTAATTAAAACCGAGCAAAAATGCACAAAATGAGGTGGGATCTTACGGTTAAAAATTAGAGTGTGACAATACCTTTTTGCTTTACCTTTAAACTTTGAGTGTCTTGAACCATCGTGTTCTGACCAATGACTCATTTATTTTGCATATTTCAAAAATGATGTTGATTTCAAAAGTTGCATGAACTTTACCTTACCATGTTTGTATGAATACTTTTGTTTGCAAACTAGCTTTCTTCTCAAGGAATTTTCAAATAGTTGAGAAACTTGGCCGATGATCCTATCAGGGGCAAGTTCTTTTCACATCCTGTTGAAAATCAGTTCAAGATTTGTTCAGGGCAAGTCATTCTCAGATTTGTTTTATCCAGAAGATTTTTCAAGACTCAGATTGGGGAAAGCCTTTCGAGGGCATAATAAAGCAGTCATTTTTAAGAATCAGACAAGCTGAAGCAGTTATCAATTCATCTACAACAGACAGTTTAATCTGGGGCAGTTTACTTGAAGAATCCCCAGGCAGCTCTTCATCCTTCCTACAAGGATCATCAATTTGACACAGTTTACCAGTGTGGTAGAGATATGTTCAGCAGTAACATCTTTAGTCCCCAAGAAGAATGACAGTGATCTCCGTGTTGAGGAATCAGTCTTCCAGTCTTGTCTTCTCACCAAAAGAGTCGAGCCTTGTCGTCGGCGTCTGCATTTGCATTTTGATCATATATCATCTGTATAATTCATATTCATATGCATAACATGAGTGTTTTATCCTCATTTACATTTCTCTCGAGGTCGTGTTTTATCCACGTCTTACCTTGTGGTCAAAGTCCAACTCACTTGGCACCTACCAAACAGTTTGTGTCGTGTCTATCTGATGTTCTTCCAGATATGCCATTTCTTATCCGATATTTTTCCGAATATGTTTCTCTCTCTGATGTTTTTCCATAATCTATCCGATGTTTTTCCGGATATATATATATATATATATATATATATATATATATATATATATATATATATATATATATATATATATATATATATATATATATATATATATATATATATATATATATATATATATATATATATATATAT
This sequence comes from Lathyrus sativus, assembly GCA_963859935.3. Lineage (NCBI taxonomy): Eukaryota > Viridiplantae > Streptophyta > Magnoliopsida > Fabales > Fabaceae > Lathyrus > Lathyrus sativus. Next base: position 264,212,283 of record OZ012735.1, read on the forward strand.
ATATATATATATATATATATATATATATATATATATATATATATCTTTGTTCTGATGTTCTTCCAGAACTCCTTTGCTGCTTATCTGATGCCCTCCCATATATGTCTTTAAATACCCTTCTAAAATGTTTCAGATAAACCTTCAAAATATATGTCTTCAATGTGCTTCTTTGATATGTTCCGGAGTTTATTCGATGTTTTTCCGAGTATCTCTGGTATATTTCAGAGTTCATTCGATGTTCTTCCGAATGTCTCTGATGTTTGTTTATGTGTCCCTGTTATATTTCTCAAGTTTCTCCTCACTTCATTCATTAATATTTTGAATGTTGTGACTCTTTTCCATCCAGTTCCGTTCATGGATGATGTCTGTTGGTTCTCTAGTGTGTCGGGTCCCCTGTGAGTAATTACTCGTTGTATTGTCATTCTTTAATTTTTACTCATGTGTGTGCATTTGTCTTGCATCCAAGCATCATGAAGCATCATTTAGATTCATGGCATATTCGCATTTTTCCTTTTGCATACCATCGGATCTAAGGGACCAAAATTTCTGGTTTGCTATATTTAAATACCTTTCACTACAATTCTATGAGGATTATCATCTCTCATTGTCATCCAGTGAAGATATTAAAATAGGGGCAACTGTTGCACCCTAAATTTTGACCCCTTAGATCTTCATCATCATTGTAGGATCGTATTCATTTGATTATTTAACCTTAACCTACTTCAAGTTTTTCTTTGTTAAGTTACAGGTGAACCGGGGTTCCGTACAGTCGGAAATCGAGGTTTCAGTGGTTTCATCAGTCAATGCCTTGGATTGATTGTCCATGAAGAATGTCTCTACACCATCAATAATACTCCATTGGGTCAAACATGAGTCCAATGTGAGGTTGTCACAAAAAGATTAGGAACAATGCAGTTCAGGATCCCCGATTAGAGTTTTTGATTAGGAAAAGTCAACTGTGATTTGACTTTTGATTTTAAAGGTGTTCGAATGATGGAATTATGGTCCATGAAGCTCATATAACTTATTAAAGTCCCCTCAAGAAGTTTCAAAGCCTCGGAAGACCCAGAACATCAACAGTCGACTCGGTAGTCATCGATCGATCGTTTCGTTGACCAAAATGTCAACTCTTCAACCATAAGGAATTTGACCTCAAGGTGGGAATCAAAAGTGTTCCTAATGACATATTACACCTACCCATTAAGTTTCATGACCATTGGATCAAGGATTGGGGAGTAATCGCAAAAATCGGGAATTAGGGTTTTGAAAGGGGCCAGACCATAACTCCCTAACCACACATCCCATTGAGCTGGTTCAAAGCTCATTGGAAAGCTCTTGATAAGTCCTACAAAAGTCCCACAGTGGTCCATGAGCAGAAAATGCATAGATTTGGAGTTATGACAAAATTCATTTCAAGAGGGAAAAATAACTTTGAAAAATTCTAAGTTATTGGCTTTTTTAGGCATGTTTTTCAGCAACTTTGAGAGGTCTTTTGACCTAGTTCCATTAGGAATCTGAAGCTCATGAAAACATGAAAGTTGTAGAGCTACATGAGGGATTTCTAAAATGTACTAGAACTCCCCCATATCCCTTATGAGCTGAGAGTTATGGATCCAACAAGATGAGGTTTCAAGACTTGAGTCCAACACTCTCACTTTTTCCCAAACTCATCTTTTGATCACTTGAGCTATTCTCAGCCCTTGTATCATGTTTGTATCTGATATTTAGGGAGTATAATGAAGGAAAATGCAGAAGAAGTGAAGGATGGGAAGGAAGAGCAAGTTGCAATAAAATAATCAAGAAATTCAAGAGAGGAAAGAGAAACTTTTAGGCTCAAATCTGTAGCAGTTGTGATATCTGCACTCTATGCTCTATTTAGTCACCTCAAGTCACTCCTTCCACTTGATTTTCTCCTTACATTGAGCCAAGAGAGTGGTGTATGCAGCTGCATCAAGATCTTGTACATGATTTCTTCAAAATCTCCCTCCAAAAGCCAAACTTCAAATCTGCCCCAAACCTCTTCATGGCCTATAAATAGAGGCTTCCTCCCATTGCATATTTCATACTAGATCCATCCTAAACACAAAAAACACATGGATCTCCTTCTTTCCCTATTTACTTGAAAGTGAAGAAAAACACCAAAATTGGTCATTTGGCATCTTTCACACCAGAACCTTCTCCAAACATTATACCACTTCAAAAACCATATACACACCCTTAAAATGACCCTCTGAAGCTTTTCCCACCATTGGTTTCCTCAAAAAACACTTAAAGCAAAAATTCAACTGTCCACACACTTAAGTTTGACTTTTATGCACATTTCAAGCCAAATCACCACACAAGTATCTTTCCATCAAAACAACACTTGGAGCACTTCATGTTTGTGATATTTTAACTGTCCATAACATCAAAAAGCAACTGGAAATTCATTTGTGAGATTTGTCTATAAGGTTGTTTTCGTTTTTCAAGAGGAATTCCTCCCACAAGGTTGCTCAAAGGGAAAGATCTCTGGATTTCTTGGCAGTTGTCTTGCTATTGGAAGTCTACAAGAGGTAAGTGACCTATAAACCTTACTATTTCTCATATATGTATCATCCAAGGTTGTTGAAAATGATTTGCATAGGTTTGTACTTGTCATCATGAACTTATGATTGTCATGTGATGCATCTAATCTTCAAAGTTTGACATTGTTATGTTAGATTGTGTTTGTCTGTTTTAAACTTGTTAGATGATCATGAGTCATGCTTGAAACATGTTTGAATGTGTTTAAAACATTGTAATGTTCAATCTGCAACTTCATGCTATGTTAGATCAGTTTGGTATGCTTTGACATTGTTTAAATGGACCAAGTGTTCATTGAACTGTTCTTAAAGGCTGAGTCTGGCAGCTGCTTGATTTGAGCAAGTTCATGTATGTGTGAGCATCTTTGTTGCTAGATCCTTTTGCATTGCTGTTTTTTCAATTCTTGGTTGGAATTATTACTCTTTTGCACTTCATTTGGAAGGAAGGCTGCTGTTGTCAAAACAGTTGGTATATTGTGATATTACCATGTTGAGTTTGTATTCATGACTTTTAAGCTTTTTTCCATATTAACACTTGTTCAAGGTGACTATTCTATCATGTGTGATTGGGAACAGTTTGTGGTTTAAGTTTGTTTGCCCCCATGTTCAAATTTCACTACTGTAGGACTGTGTGAATCAGAGTTTGTCAACTCTTGGTAACTCATTCTGATTTTTTTTAACTTTATGCTTAAGTGAGCACTAGCAATGTTGTGTTGAAATAGACCAACTGTTTTGAACACTGTCAGACCTGAGAGGCTTATGGTTAGTGATTTGATCTCAATTGTTGTCATGTTTGGTATCTCTCATTTGAGAACTTTAGACTTTGGCCATACTGGTACCTGTCTAGCATGTTTAGTTGGCATTGTGGACTGTTATTAGAATTATTTGCTTAGGGGCTATCACTGATTGGCTGTTCAACTCAGGCCAGGGTTGGTCTTCAAGCATATGTTGTTCATGTTGTTGAGTTTAATTCCATTACCACAAAAACCTGTTTGCAGCAGTATTTTTCTTTTAGAGAGGTTTAGGTTAGTTTTGTTTGGTTTTGAACTTTGTCAAGTTTGATGTTGGATGACTGTCACAAGGCATTGATGGATCTGTCCAGCTATATGTGTTTGCATTGATCAATGTCATGTAGAGTGCAATCTGGATTTGTATGTTGGTTTATTCCATTAATGAATCATATTGCTGCTTCTGTTTGGGATGAGTTTGAGGCCTTTGTTTTGAATCGGTTATAGTCCACTCTGCACTTGAGGAACCTTTATAGAATGTGCTTGATCTTGTTTTTAGATGGTATGCCATTTCTATTTGAGTGAGTTTGGTTTCTGTTCAGACCAACTTCTGTTTTGATTAAAAAACTGCATGTGTATGACTATGCCTTGTTGATGATGAGATGACCTCTGCCACAAACTGTTATTGAATTGCTTTCATAGGACTTAGGACTTGGTTTCTAGATTCGAAGGCATTTTGGCATTTGCTATCTATGCTGGTAAGATCATGTTGTTTTTGTTCTGTTGCAAGCAATTTTGAGGGATATCATAGCAGTCTCATAAAATCATAAGTCTTTTTGATATCAGTTTAAATCAGAAGTCCCTATATGTTTAACTCATGATGTGTTTGGATTTGTCTTAATTGAAGCTATGTTGGTTTTGGTTCTGCTACCAGTTGTTCTTGCCACTTTCAACTCATGTTCTTAATTGCAACTCACATACTCTTTTTCTGCTCTGGTGTTGCTTTGATTAAACTTGTTGTTGAAATTCATCAAACATCACATTTACAACTTGTGCAGACCCTTACTTGCTTTTAAACTCACCTGTTTTAATCCATGGATCTCCAAATGCATCTCAAACATCATTTTTGCAGTTGCTACCATTTTTTAGTTAGAGGCACAATCTGAGAAAACTAAATGCACCATCCTTTTCCTTGTCAAAAATCACGCAAGTTAGACTTTGAGTTTGTTAAATTTGATGATGTTTTGACCTATTTTGGATGTTCACATTTTTTTCCATAATTGTCTTAATGCATTTTACGTGTGCCATCGTATTTTCCATTTTGAGTTTTATTTTGAAAAATGGTTGACACCATCCTCTTCCTTGTGAAATTTAAAGCAAGTTAGACTTTTATTTTGTCAAATTTGGTTATGTTTTGAGGAAGTTTGGATTCAAATCGTTTTTGGAATTTCCCACTTGAGTTGCCTTGAAGGAGTTGCCCAGAATGCACGCTTTGTTAAGTACATATTTAATTGGGGTGGCAAAATACACAGATGTATCGCCACCCCAGTGGTTAAATGCAATGCCTTAAGTCACTTGCCAAGCCTCTGATCCTCTGTTCGATCCATGCGTGGACAACTCTTTTGTGCATTTTCTGATTTTCATCATGTTTCTGTATTTAATTTATCTTTTCCATAAACGTTCACATGTGTGCGTTGGTTGGTATGGTGAGGTTTTTAACCTATTATCCACAAGGCACGGGTTCAACCTATGGTGTGGACACTCCCATATTTTTTAATATTAGTTTTTCATGATTTTCTTCTAAACTTCAAAATGTCATAACTTTGTCATTGTTCATCATTTTTGAGTCACTCTTTTTTCAACTTGTTCTTAATCTTGCCTATTTTCATGTAGTGATCAAAGAGTTCAAGTATTTCCATCCTAGAAAAACTTTACATCATTTGAAAAACTTACACTTTTAGGGTTTTCCCCCTCATATCTCTCATTTTTTTAACTTTCATTTTATTCCTCTTCAAGTTTAATTTTAAGATGGCATGAACTTGTATTATTGGCTCCCTTGTGCATTTAAGTTTGAATTTTAATTTTGTTTGTGGTTCACCTTTAAAGTTGTTGATTATCCCCATGAGGTTTTTAACCTTTTGTATACATTATTGTGACTTTGTCCATATGATGTCCTTTACCTTTACCCCTTTATCCTAACCTTAGGACTTGAGTCGCCGTGCTCACTTTTAGCGTCCCTCCGTGGACATCCTTTACCCTTTATCCTAACCTTAGGATCTGAGTCGCCGTACTCATGTTTAACGTCCCGCCGCAGACATTCTTTACCATAACAATCTCAACTTGGATTCAGGAGTCGCCGCACTCCACGTAAGTACTTCCCTATGAATGCTTACATCCCTTTGGAACCTTGACCAAAGTCAAGAGTTCCTCACCCCTAACCAGGGGAACTACGGTTGCTCTGATTCCATTCCCGTCAGGATACGTAGGCACGAGATGCGATGTCTTCGTGAGCATACTTTACCAAACTTTGTATATACTTTAGATATCTACCCTTAGCACATTTCCTTTAGCAAGCAAACTTTAGCAAAACACAAATATTAACAAGAGGTTCCTGTAGAGTACTACAGATGTTTAGGATGTGAAATACCTACCCTATGCATAACCAACCCCCGAACCTTTAGATCTCTCTTTGCTTAGCTTTAAGCCTTGCCTTTTGCTTTGCATTTTAATAGGTTTTTCTTTCTTTAAACCTTTTCTTTTTGGATAAATTAAAGTCCGGTTGTGAATTTAAGAATTAAGATTCAAGTTAGTCAATAGCTTGGTATCACGATTCTCACTGCAACAGAAATGGCAACTTCACTGGGGATCCTTCCCTAAGAGGGTTAAGCCCACCTTGTTTATATTTGTGTTTGCTTTATGTTTACTTGCTTTTGTATTTGTATATATTTGTACATCTATCTGTTTGTGCTTGGGTTCTTTTGTATGTAGGGTTGCTACTTTGAGTGGTGAGGATAAGTCCTATACCCGGACTCGAGTGCACTTATGATAGGATGGTGGTATATTCAAGAAGGCTTATAGGGAGTTGATTCCCGACCAAGCTAACTTGAGAAACCACCGCTCAGTGGAGGCCCTCTTGAGAGTTAGTTTTGCATTGCATTACTACTTTTGACTTAGGAGCCTGTGATACTGAGGACTTTTAGTTACCTTTTACCCCACTTGGTCTTTTAGGATGTAGTGCGATGACTATGAGGGAGTATTCCCGAAGTAGTTGATATGTGATACTACACTTGGACGAGACTCTCTTGAGAATATTATCGACTACCAAGTGATTTGGGAAATTGATAATATTTGAAAGATGGGTTGTTGACTCTGGGAACTTTGATAGAACCCGTTGTGCAGGTGCTTTACCCTTAGTACACACACCATGGTTGGTTCTTTACCCAGACCTCATGTTATGATCTCAAACCTTTGATCCTATTATGTGTGTTTTGTATCCCGTCTTGCATAGCATTGCATTGCATTCGCATCTTTGCATGATTCATTGCATACCTATGTTTGTCTGTCGCTCATCCCCAACTGTCTTCATCATCCAGTGTGCCTTTGAGTCGTCAAACTGATTCCTCGACACCGATATCGGACTAGAGATAATTATAGATGCAAGATGTCAGGGCAAGAAGTACATAACGTAGAAATCCGAATGGAGATTGATGAATTGAATTCAAGCATGACTAAGCTTACCGAGATGATTCAAGTATTGATTGCCAGAGGAGAGCCATCTTAAAGGACCGTCCTTCAGGAAGTTTCAAGTGCTGACCCTGCTCCTGTTCAAATACCGCCTTCAACTTGGCCAGAGTTTGGCTTACCTCCCAACTACTCTCCACCTCTTGCATCTACTACTATGATCGGTCCAACTGTCAGACCTGTTTTCCAAGCTCCCGTCTTTGCAGAGCCCAGACCGGTGGTCCATACTGTTGCCCAGAATGGCCGAACTCCCTTTGAGACTCATTTCTTTGACTACAATGCTGCTAGTGCTCAAGGAGAAGACCATGAAGATTTTGTTGAGCCTGAGATTGTCCGTGAATAGTTTTAGAACATAAACAAGAGACTCAAGGCCGTCGAGGGTACAGACTTCTTCAATGTTGACGCAGACAACATGTGCTTAGTTTATGGCCTCGTTATGCCTGCTAAGTTTAAGATTCCTGAGTTTGTGAAGTATAAGGGTCACTCATGTCCAAGAAGCCATCTAATCATGTACTTTCGAAAGATGGCAGCCTACACCAACAATCAGAAGCTGCTCATCCACTGCTTTCAGGACAGTTTGAGTGGTGCTTCTCTCAAATGGTATATGAACTTAGAGCATAACAGTATCCACTGCTTCCAGGATCTCACCAACGCTTTTATGAAGCAGTATAAGTACAACCTGGACATGGCTCCTGACCGCCGTCAACTTCAAAATATGTCTCAGGGAGAAAGAGAGTCATTCAAAGAATACACTCAACGTTGGAGAGAGTTAGCTTCCCAAGTTGAACCCCCTCTAGCAGAGAAGGAGCTAAATGGAATGTTCATGGATACTTTGTCTCCTTTCTATTGGGAAAAGATGATTGGGAGTGTTTCTTTGAGCTTTACAGATCTCGTGACCATTGGCCAAAGGTTAGAAGAAGGGCTGAAAATGGTAAGGTATCCAAAGCTGCTGAATCTTCTAATGGTGCAAAGAAATCCTATGGGAATTTCCAGAAGAAGAGAGAGGATCAGACTAATGTTGTTATGACTGAAGTGAGAAGGCCTCGCCCTAGACCTCAGTTTATTGATCATCATGTTGTTGCTGCTGTTGCTACTCCACGACCAGCTCAGATTCCTCAACGTCCAGCTGTTGGACATAACCAGTATAGGAATAGAAATCACTTCGAACCTATTCCCATGACATATACAAAGCTTTATCCTGACCTGGTTCAACAAGGACTGATCACTACAAAGACTTTGCAACCTCCTCCTAATCCTCCTCCAGTTGGGTTTAGGGCTGATCTCCATTGTGCTTTTCATGAGGGTGCCCTAGGCCACGACTTGGAACATTGTTATGCACTGAAAGCCAGAGTGCGTGAGTTGATTAGAACTGGAATCCTTGATTTTAAAGATAGTCATCCAAATGTCCAGAACAATCCCATGCCAGTACACCAAAGGTGAAGCTTCAGACTGACTTCAGCAGACTATCTTCTTTGCCGCCAGTGTTTTAGATAAGACGACTCATCCTTGTCCTGATTTAGTTACTAGGCCTTTTGTTTCTTGTTGTTTGTACTTTCCTTATTTTGTACTAGCTGTTTGACTTCAAACTATGTTTGTACTTTTATGTTAATGAATGAGCATTGCAACTTTTGATTCAATTCATTTTGTCCAGTATTTGCATCTTTATGCTTTATCTTTTAAAAATATACACCTGTTGTTCAAACTTTTGATATGCAAATATTTGATGGAGGATGATGAAAATGTTATACTCATAACTGCTGTCAGTATGCTTTCAATCAAACTTTGTTGACGATGTAAGGCATTGTTTCAACTCCCAAACACTGGAGAAATAAGGAAGATAATCCCTAGTTAACCCCTTCGAGCCTAGAAGTTGGAGTTTCTTTCTTTACAAAAAAACACGTAATATTAACCTAGGGCAGGGTAGTTCTCAGTTAACTCGGTTGTTTGTTCTAGCAATACACCTTTCATATAAAGGTTGAATTCACAAGTTTTCCTTCGCACACAACAAACAGGTGTCGAAGATGTCTTTCAAGCCAAAACGCCGATGATGGTTCACCGTAATCATTAAAGCCAGACAGTCACTCTCTCTCTCAAAATAAAATTTTTTTAAAGAAAAAGCCCGCTAAGTCAAAACCTATGAGGGAGACTTAGGCAAAAATGGGGCATCCCGCTGACTGTAAGTTTAAAAAAGGGAAACAGTTCAGGCAAAAGTTAAGGATAATAAAAAGAGGAGATGTTTAAATCTTTACCCTGAAAATCCTCAATGTCAGATGTTGTAAAGAAGTAGTGACTGCTGTCTTAAAAGTCCTTGGACTTCTGGGCCATTATCATGGCTATAACAAGTGTGTCATACCCTAAATTTGTCCTACTTCTTTTCAAATATTTTCTTTAGTTTCTTAAACTTTTTCTTTTTTAAAAATGTTACTACTAATAATTTTTAAGTAATTAATATTGTTTTATTCTTTTAGTTTGTTTTATAAATTATTAATATTTATTTGTTTATTAGTATTTAGTTGTTTTATTATTAATATTGTAATTATTAGGTTAATTTATTAGTAATTGTTTTATTAATATTATAATTAATTCTGAGTTAAAAAAATTGAAAAAAGAGTCAGATTTGGTTTAACCGGCCCATTTATTGGAGGCCGAAAGAGGAGGGAAGGTCACACAGTTCACTGTTTTTATAAAAAGGGAGAATAGGAACCCTAATGGGGAGGAGATTGACTGTTCATACCCTTTCCATTTCTCTCAAAATCCGCCGCTAACCCTACACAGAAAACCCTAAAAAAGTCTCTCTCACGGAGCTCAAACGGCACCGCACCTTTACCATCCCTCAATCGAAACATTCTTCTCTCCCAAATCGCTACCGTCGCCGAACTTTCCTCTCCGTCATCACCACATCATCGTCACTTTTCCTCATCCCTCACCGATAACTGTTATCCCTCTTCTTCAATCGCCGATTTTCGTTATCAAGCAATCATCCAGAAAAGCTCCGAGCAGGTTTGACGTTTCCGGCGAGGGTAGCTCCAAACGGGTTTGACATTCAACGGCCTCACAGCAATGTCGATGGGCGAGTAAAAACGGCGACAACAGTGGCTTGCAGATCGAACGAGTTGTTATGATTTCAATAACTCGGTTTCCCTTCTCTACAATAGTATCTCGGTAGCATGAGATGATTGTTTTTGTGCGCCTCAGAATGATGGTACTGGTTAGTTATTTGGAATAGCTTGCCACTGTTGATTGATGTTTCGCGGCATTGATTGTTGACGAATGTTATTTTCATTATGTTGTGATTTCTGAATATTCTCATTGTGTAGAAGACAGGTCCTAAATCATGGCAGTAGCCTCGGCATGAGGTTTCGGTTATGTCATTTTTTGGATTGTTAGCTGCCTTGGTATTAGCTTGATAACAGGTCCTTAGTCTTTCTGTTTTCATAAAATTATGTCATTGTCTGTGACTGGTTTGTATGCAGGTTACGGTACTACTGAGTTTCAAATTGTGCGATAATAAAGAAATGGCGACAATGAGCAGTTAACATAGCGTAATCAGTCAGGGATTCAAGAGTTAGGACCGATTGGGTTTTCGCCGCAACGCCGACAACCACTACGCACTCGTTGCTGAGGATTTTGGTTCGACGGTTACCGTAAAATTAACATCGATGGAAGCATTGATAACTTGGTAGAAGGCAGTATCAAGCGCAACTCGGCAATTTCGTTGTGTCTTTTGGTTGGGGTAGTTTTTCAATTTTTCTGCCTATGCTTGATTTTTGCTGGTTTTATGCTCTCATTGTCGATAATGTTTTCGATGCTGCTTTATTGCTTTGAGCTGTTTTGCGTGGTTTCAACTAAGATTGATTATGTTGTGTTAGTTTGTAAATATTGTTGAAGAAGCATTATTATGTTTTTGTTATTTTGATTTTGCTATTTTGATGCCGGCAGACATGTCGATGTTCATAAGCATACTGCTGTTTCCCATACGAATTCAGTGCGTAAATTTCAAGTGCAGATCAAAAAACATATTGATGAGATTTTATTATGAGTTTTGTTTACGGTTTCTTGGTTAATAATAGGGAGATTTCTTTTAACTTCTTTGAGAATTTGTTGAACAAATATATAAACCAGAAGCCACTGTTATGTAGCTAATGAGTAATATAGATAGAAAACAGGCAGATGTGTTTGGATAAAAATCACACGGTTTCACTTGTATCCATATGGATTCAATATCCTTTTTACTGTTGCTTTTGTAATGTTTTCTCTAAAAAACTTTGAAATACTTTTGATATGTTGAAATAGTATTTGTTCCTTAGAGTCTTGATTAAAATTCTAGACGGTTGGTGTTTGTTAATAAATAAATGTGCTTTTATTTTGACATTATTCGATGCTCCTTCCTTTTAGAATTAATTTATGGAAAGTTTTGTGAAGTGGTTAAAATATTATATTGCATTTTAGGGACCTTGTTTTCTCTTAATCTAAGTTTAATATTGGGCTATAGGCCTATTAGCAATAAGGTTTTTTCCTTCCATCTATTTTGATATAATCCTGTTTGCTTATAGTAAGTATAAATATAATTAAGGATACTTTTCTATTCAATCTAGTACATATTTTTAAGACAATTCAAAAGATAGATTCATGGATTATTTTCAAACTTTATTTCCAAAAATTAACATTTATTATTTTTCTTAATCCTATTTCAATATATTTTTTCAACACTAAAATTATTTTCTAATCAAAATCACGAAAAAATTAAATCTTTGAAGTCTAGCACTTCTTGGATTTTTGGACGATTATTATTGAGGTGTACACCTTAAATAATATATTGTTTGACTTTTCATTTTTTTTTCAAAATATATTCTTTCGGACAACGAAATATCATAGGAATCTAGCATTCTGTGTGATATTTCCGTTGTTCATCCAAACATTTTGCAAATGAAAAAGGTGTTGTCGAGATCTAGCATCTCGATAATACTCCGATTAATTGGTTGTGAGGCCGACGTCTCATTTATCAAATAATTATCACTTCTCCTAAATTATTTTCAAATTCAATTTCGTATTCTTACCTCACACGCACAAATTCTTTTCATACCTCATTTCGCTTCAAAGCATTTTCAAAACACCTTTCTATATTAAAACTTTGAAAGAAGGAAGTTCTTGGCATCTAGCATTCCTTGAATTTCCAAGTAAATAATTCTCGAGGCACGCTCTTGAGTTATTATTCACTCAACCTTTCGGCTTTTTCAAAACACCTTTCTTGATTAAAACTTCGAAAGAAGGAAGTTTTTGGGATCTAGCATTCTTTGAATTTCCGAGTAAATAATTCTCGAGGCACGCTCTTGAGTTGTTATTCACTCAACCTTTCGACTTTTTTCAAACTCAAATCATTTTCAAACATTCTCCTAAGTCGAATGCTCGTACGCATTCACAACCCACATTTCGCACACACCTCACGATTCACCGTGGTTTCGATATTAGGGGCACCCTTAGGGACTAATATTGTTTCTCACCTCTTAACCCTTGACACGTCGTCAAGTCGGTTCCATCTTCGATCAAATCCTCGACACGTCGTTGAGCCACTTCAAAACAACTTCCTTTTGCCTCACATTCCATTTTCGATTCAATCTTTTCACAAACGTTTTTTTAAAAAAACTTACGAAAGAGGGATATTCTTAGAATCTAGCATTCTTTGAATATTCGAATGAGTAACTCTCGAGGCGCGCCCTTGATTTGTTATTAGTTCTTTCTTTCGATTTCAAAACATCCAATTCTGTTTAATCCAATTTCTGAAAGAATTGAGTTCGTGGGATCTCGCATTCCTTGAATTCTTGAGTGACAAGCTCTTAAGGCACGCTCTTGGGTTGCTTGTCAGTCACTCTTTTGTCTCAAACTCAACTTCAACCCTTTTTCAAACCTTGTATTTTCGTGGTTGTTACCACGAACTACGATTGCTCTGATTCTTCATTCACTCTTGAATGTAAGATACGTAAGCAAAAGATTGCGATTATCTTGGCGAGCACACTTCTATCTTTCTCCATTATTCCATCCACACATTCCCAACTTTTCCCATAGTCGAACTACGATGCTCTAATTTCTCATTCTCGTCCGAATGAGCATACGTAGGCACAAGGGCCCCAATCCTTGGCGAGCACCCTATCCTCTAACCACCCCTTTCCCCTTTAGCGTCTTTAACCTTTTAACCTACCAATTCGCCTTAAACAGCAAGAAGAAAAACAACCAAACCTAGAAAACACTCTCCACAAAATACCTTAAGAGGTTCCCATTGAGTACAACGGACGTGAGGGGTGCTAATACCTTCCCCTCGCGTAACCGACTCCCGAACCCGGAACTTGGTTGCGACAACCCTGTTCTTGTCCTTTCGTCTTAAGAGGTTTTCTCGATATTTTCCTCTCCCGTTTATTCGGGATAAATAAAGTTCGGTGGCGACTCTGTCGAACCGCATTTTCCGCGCCTTTCGCGCGAAGGTCGTTTCTCCGAAATGTCTCCGTGATTTTTCTAGGTGCGACAGCTGGCGACTCTGCTGGGGAATGCTCCATGCAAAGAGAGAGTCGAGCCTATCTTTTGGTTTGTGATGAGTGTTTGTTTGTTTCTTTCTTCTCGTTTATGTATTTGTTCTCTTATCGCTTGTATATTTTATGCTTGTTATCTTGTTTGCCTATTGGTTCTTGGGATGACATCATGAGTAAAGCTCTATGCCCGAGCTTTGGTAAAAGCAGAGAGAACACATAGTTTAGAATTGGTAGTCGAGTAGTGTTAGTTTCTGAGGACTCGCTCCTTGTTGGCCTAGCATGAAAGCTCCTCCAGAGGAGACCTATTCGTAGATCTTGTTGTAATACAGCTAGCCTGTTGCACGATTTAATTCATGAAGGGTCCATGATTCTGGGAACCTTTTTTAGCACCAGTTCAAATAATGGTGGTCGTGTAGTGTTATTCTCCGAGGACTTGCTCCTTGTGGGCCTAGCATGAGGACTCCGCTCAAGAGAGACTGTATCGTTATTATCGTCGTAATATAGCTAGCCTTTTGCGTGACGCTGATATGATTAGTGTCCGTGATCCTGGGAACCAAACATAGAAACCATCCCGTAAGTGGGTTTATGGGTAGAATATCTAGACCTTCCCGTATAGGGCTTACCTGTCAGGTTTTTTTAGTCAAAAACTGTGGTTACTTATCCGTTTCAGTTACCAGCTTCAGGAGTTGTTTGAACTGTGATACTGTGATCCTGGATCTTGTATCTTGCATTGCATCTCGCATATCATTTGCATTGCATTTCATATGTTGTGCATTTTGCATTTTCAATCCCTCGGCAGAATCTCATGTCTCTGTTCCTTCCTCTCCAGTAAATCAAGCTGATTCCTCGACACCAGTACGCAATTAGAGCCAATACGAGACGAACGATGGAGCAGATTCAGCAAGAACAAGTGGCCATCAGAAAGGAGTTGAAAACCCTCAACGGAAAGATTGATCAGATCTTCGAAGCCCTTGCCATAACCAGAAAGGGATCAGAACAGCAAGTCGCTCAACGACCACGTCAGTGAAACCAACAGAGAACATGGAAGCATGATAGAGTATTTGATCTCCTACCAATGACATATGCTAGTATCTTTTCTCATTTGATGGAGAAGAAGGTTGTGGTTCCAAGAGATTTGGCTCCCCCAACTGTCATTCCTGCCGACTATGATGCAAACTCTCATTGTGAGTTTCATAAGGGTGCTCCATGTCACAACATTGAGAATTGCAGGGCTTTCAAGCACAAAATTCAAGACCTGGTTGACCAGGAAGCTCTCACCTTTGATGGGAAGTATCTCAGTGCAATCAACAACCATATGCCACCGGCCAGCTAGTGTCAGCATCAATCAGATCAAATCCAGTCTAGTGAAGTTCATTCCCTGAAGAAGGCAGTCGTGTTGCCATTTCATTATTTGCATTCTTGTATTTTGTCTTTGTTTATTTAAGTATTGTATGCTTTGAATAATTGCCATTCGAATCTAGTTTCATTAAATGTATCGTTTATGCATATTTTGAATTAGTTATGTCGTATTCACTCATTTTTCACTTAACACCGACACATTTGTTCACTTCACTCTATCCACTTTTGTTTAGCATGATTTGAGGGAGGATGATGATAATAAAATACCCATAATTGCAAACCGTATGCTTTCAGACAGAATCTCGTCGATGATGTGCATGCATTGTTTCAATTCCCCTAAACACCGGAGATATAAGGAGTTAACCCCTAGTAAACCGCTTCGAGCTTAGAAGTATTAGTTTCCTTCGGATATTCAAACCTTTACACTCAACCTGGGGTGGGGTAATGTTCAGTTAATCCAATCCCGAATCAACAAAGAAAACCCAGAAGACGGTTGTTCATCAAAGACCCATGACATGGCAGTCACAACCTTCCAACAAAATTCAAAAAATTAAAAGCCTGCTAAGTCAAACACCTCAGAGGGGACTTAGGCAAAATCAAGGCAATCCCGATGGATCTGAAAAGCAAAATCAATCCATGCAAAAGTTAGGGATCAAAAACAAAGACAAAAGAGGACCCTGAAATCCTCAACAAAAACAAAATAATATTCAGTGGCCACCCAAATCAAAAGGGTCACTGACATCCATCAAAAACCAAAGTAAGGTGATTGCCACGTCGAGCAAACCTTGAACCATCAAGTTTATACCGTCAAGACAAGTGTAGAATTAACTGAGCATAGGACTGGAGATCATTAAGAAGAAGGGGTGGGTACAAATCATACTTTGAGCCTAATATCCTTTGTTTCATAACCGCGAACCAAACCACGTTACAACCCTCGAAAGACCTAATTGAGGCGAGGTTTCTTCTGAAAGCATACTATTGCGAGGTTGCGTAACCTGACTCCTCACATGATTAATAATCATCAACATTGGTGTCATTATCATTGCTATATCTTTTACACCAATCAAAATTAGCACTACGTCTGGGCTAACGGTCCATTCGTTTCACTATCACGACACTTCAATAAAATGATACTTTTTCAAATCTTGCATCAAACTTTGCATTAATATTACCATTTGTGAATGTACAATTTTAATTGCAAAACAATGCTAGGTATTCAAAGACATTTCAACAAAGGGCAATCAAGATGAACTTGACCTTCAGTGGCGTACACAAAGCAAGATTATTTCAAAACCTATAGGTTGGGGCAAATTATTCAATAGCTCGAGCAGGGGCAAGCCATTAGAGTTCAACTTTAACTTCAGAACTGGTTAATCTGGAGCAGACCATTATCATGTTCAGACTAGGGAAAGTCCAGATTATCCTAATCATCAAGCAGCGTTGCAACCTTCTCTGAAGCAAATTCACAACCACCAAGTACCCAGATTTGCAGCATCCAGAGCATCTTCTTCTGCTTCATCATGGTGTTTTCAGTAAATTGCGTGTCGAGGCAGTCAATCCCTCCCGCCACCCGAAGTCCAGTCCGCATTGGCAAATACCCAAAGTCTACCACACTGGCGTCTCCACCTGCATTTCCAATCACCCGTCTGCATCATGTGCATCCTAAGCATCACATTCAACATCATAAGCATCTTGCATCATATGCATACCCAATCATATCATACTTTCCTAGCTCTTGGATCTTCGCGTGTCTGCATTTGCATTTCCATTCATTATGGAACATCATTATCATTCGTCATTCGCATTTGTAAGTCAAGGTCCAGGATCAATCTCGAAGATTTCCAAGACCATCATCAGCCTAATCAGGGGCATTTCTGCAAGACCGTGGGTTCCTCCCACGAACTTCAAGAGTTTCAAAGCAATCATCAGCCCAATCAGGGGCAATCTTCTACAAGCGTGGGTTTCTCCCACGAAATTCAAGGATATTCAAAACAAGTTTTAGCCCAGTCAGGGGCATCTTTTTCAAGACCATGGGTAGTTCCCATGACGTATTTCAACCTCTTGGTTGAGCAAGTCTTCAAATCAACATACAGCCCAGCCAGGGGCATATCATTCAAGACCGTGGGCTTTCCCCCACGAAGTTGTTAAACCTTTTGTTGGGCAAATTCAAGAAGTTTAATGCAAGATTCAGCCCAAGCAAGGGCATCTTCAGCAAGGCCATGAGCATTTCTCACGAAGTTGTTCAACTTTTTGTTGACCAAGACAAAATTTCAAGACAAATTCAACCCAGACAGGGGCATCCTGTTCAGAATTCATGGGCGTAACCATGAAATCATTTCAACAAAACTATGATCTCCAAACAAGACGGTGGGCGTACCCCGTTGACTCATTTCAATTCAATCTTCCTCTTGGGTGTTCCCCAATGAGTTGTATCCAGCAGGCGTGACTGTTGTCAATTGCCTTACTATCATCCTTTTGGTGATAGCCAACTTCTTTGTTTCAACCTAGCCTGCATCCTTTTGGTGTTGGTAATCTTCAATTTATGTCGTTCTATCATCCTTTTGGTGATAGCAACCTGTGTGTGTGTTTCGCTCCGTCATCCTTTTGGTGGGGGGTCTGTCACTTGGATTGGTGTCAGATTGTGTGATATTGTGTGTGTGTGTGTGTGTTTCGCTCCGTCATCCTTTTGGTGGGGGGTCTGTCACTTGGATTGGTGATAGATTGTGCGATATTTGTTAGTGTGTGTTTCGCTCCGTCATCCTTTTGGTGGGGGGTCTGTCACTTGGATTGGTGATAGATTGTGCGATAGTGTTTGTTTGTGTTTCGCTCCATCATCCTTTTGGTGGGGGGTCTGTCACTTGGATTGGTGATAGGTTGTGCGATATTTATTTATGTTTGTGTTTCACTCCGTCATCCTTTTGGTGGGGGGTCTGTCACTTGGATTGGTGATAGATTGTGCGATAGTGTTTGTTTGTGTTTCGCTCTGTTATCCTTTTGGTGGGGGGTTTGTCACTTGGATTGGTGATAGGTTGTGTGATATTTATTTATGTTTGTGTTTCGCTCCGTCATCCTTTTGGTGGGGGGTCTGTCACTTGGATTGGTGATAGATTATGCGATATTGTTTGTTTGTGTTTCGCTCCGTCATCCTTTTGGTGGGGGGTCTATCACTTGGATTGGTGATAGATTGTGCGATAGTGTTTGTTTGTGTTTCGCTCCATCATCCTTTTGATGGAGGGTCTGTCACTTGGATTGGTGATAGGTTGTGCGATATTTATTTATGTTTGTGTTTCGCTCCGTCATCCTTTTGGTGGGGGTCTGTCACTTGGATTGGTGATAGGTTGTGCGATATTTATTTATGTTTGTGTTTCGCTCTGTCATCCTTTTGGTGGGGGGTCTGTCACTTGGATTGGTGATAGATTATGCAATATTGTGTGTGTGTGTTTCGCTCTGTCATCCTTTTGGTGGGGGGTCTGTCACTTGGATTGGTGATAGATTGTGCGATATTGTTTGTTTGTGTTTCGCTCCGTCATCCTTTTGGTGGAGGGTCTTTCACTTGGATTGGTGATAGATTGTGCGATAGTGTTTGTTTGTGTTTCGCTCCATCATCCTTTTGGTGGAGGGTCTGTCACTTGGATTGGTGATAGGTTGTGCGATATTTATTTATGTTTGTGTTTCGCTCCGTCATCCTTTTGGTGGGGGGTCTGTCACTTGGATTGGTGATAGATTGTGCGATAGTGTTTGTTTGTGTTTCGCTCTGTCATCCTTTTGGTGGGGGGTTTGTCACTTGGATTGGTGATAGGTTGTGCGATATTTATTTATGTTTGTGTTTCGCTCCGTCATCCTTTTGGTGGGGGGTCTGTCACTTGGATTGGTGATAGATTGTGCGATATTGTTTGTTTGTGTTTCGCTCCGTCATCCTTTTGGTGGGGGGTCTGTCACTTGGATTGGTGATAGATTGTGCGATAGTGTTTGTTTGTGTTTCGCTCCGTCATACTTTTGGTGGGGGGTCTGTCACTTGGATTGGTGATAGGTTGTGCGATATTTATTTATGTTTGTGTTTCGCTCCGTCATCCTTTTGGTGGGGGGTCTATCACTTGGATTGGTGATAGATTGTGCGATATTGTTTGTTTGTGTTTCGCTCCGTCATCCTTTCGGTGGTGGGTCTGTCACTTGAATGGGTGATAGGTTGTGCGATATTTATTTATGTTTGTGTTTTTCTCCGTCATCCTTTTGGTGGGGGGTCTGTCACTTGGATTGGTGATAGATTGTGCGATATTGTTTGTTTGTGTTTCGCTCCGTCATCCTTTTGGTGGGGGGTCTGTCACTTGGATTGGTGATAAATTGTGCGATATTTGTTTGTGTGTGTTTGGCTCCGTCATCCTTTCGGTGGTGGGTCTTTCATAGTCATTAATGTCAGATTATATGGTTGTGTTTTGCTCTACCATCCTTTTGGTGGTAGTAGCCGTGTGTGTTTCATCCCATCATCCTTTTGGTGATGACGACCTTTTTGCCAGTTGCTTACAGTTTACTCAGAGGTTTACATTTTTCCAGTATCTCAATTCCCAAGCATCTCTTTTCTTTTCAAAAAATTTAGGGTCTTCTTCATATCTAATTGACTTCTACCTCGGAAAACGAACGCTGCAACAGTTCATTTCCCAAGATTTAAACCAATTAGATAGGGGCATCTGTCATACCCTAAATTTGTCCTACTTCTTTTCAAATATTTTCTTTAGTTTCTTAAACTTTTTCTTTTTTAAAAATGTTACTACTAATAATTTTTAAGTAATTAATATTGTTTTATTCTTTTAGTTTGTTTTATAAATTATTAATATTTATTTGTTTATTAGTATTTAGTTATTAACTGTTTTATTATTAATATTGTAATTATTATGTTAATTTATTAGTAATTGTTTTATTAATATTATAATTAATTCTAAGTTAAAAAAATTGAAAAAAGAGTCAGATTTGGTTTAACCGGCCCATTTATTGGAGGCCCAAAGAGGAGGGTCACACGGTTCACCGTTTTTATAAAAAGGGAGAATAGGAACCCTAATGGGGAGGAGATTGACTGTTCATACCCTTTCCATTTCTCTCAAAATCCGCCGCTAACCCTACACAAAAAACCCTAAAAAAGTCTCTCTCACGGAGCTCAAACGGCACCGCACCTTTACCATCCCTCAATCGAAACATTCCTCTCTCCCAAATCGCTACCGTCGCCAAACTTTCCTCTCCGTTATCACCACCATCATCGTCACTTTTCCTCATCCCTCACCGATAACCGTTATCCCTCTTCTTCAATCGCCGATTTTCGTTATCAAGCAATCATCCAAAAAAGCTCCGAGCAGGTTTGACGTTTCCGGCGAGGGTAGCTCCAAACGGGTTTGACATTCAACGGCCTCACATCAATGTCGATGGGCGAGTAACAACGGCGACAACAGTGGCTTGCAGATCGAACGAGTTGTTACGATTTCAATAACTCAGTTTCCCTTCTCTACAACAGTATCTCGGTAGCATGAGATGATTGTTTTTGTGCGCCTCAGAATGATGGTACTGGTTAGTTATTTGGAATAGCTTGCCACTGTTGATTGATGTTTCACGGCATTGATTGTTGACGAATGTTGTTTTCATTATGTTGTGATTTCTGAATATTCTCATTATCTAGAAGACATGTCCTAAATCACGGCATTAGCCTCGACATGAGGTTTCGGTTATGTCGTTTTTTGGGTTGTTAGCTGTCTTGGTATTAGCTTGATAACAGGTCCTTAGTCTTTCTGTTTTCATAAAATTATGTGGTTGTCTGTGACTGGTTTGTATGCAGGTTACGGTACTACCGAGTTTCAAATTGTGCGATAATAAAGAAATGGCGACAATGAGCAGTTGACATAGCGTAATCAGTCAGGGATTCAAGAGTTAGGACCGATTGGGTTTTCGCCGCAACGCCGACAACCACTACGCACTCGTTGCTGAGGATTTTGGTTCGACGGTTACCGTAAAATTAACATCGATGGAAGCATTGATAACTTGGTAGAAGGCAGTATCAAGCGCAACTCGGCAATTTCGTTGTGTCTTTTGGTTGGGGTAGTTTTTCAATTTTTCTGCCTATGCTTGATTTTTGCTGGTTTTATGCTCTCATTGTCGATAATGTTTTCGATGCTGCTTTATTGCTTTGAGCTGTTTTGCGTGGTTTCAACTAAGATTGATTATGTTGTGTTAGTTTGTAAATATTGTTGAAGAAGCATTATTATGTTTTTGTTATTTTGATTTTGCTATTTTGATGCCGGCAGACATGTCGATGTTCATAAGCATACTGCTGTTTCCCATACGAATTCAGTGCGTAAATTTCAAGTGCAGATCAAAAAACATATTGATGAGATTTTATTATGAGTTTTGTTTACGGTTTCTTGGTTAATAATAGGGAGATTTCTTTTAACTTCTTTGAGAATTTGTTGAACAAATATATAAACCAGAAGCCACTGTTATGTAGCTAATGAGTAATATAGATAGAAAACAGGCAGATGTGTTTGGATAAAAATCACACGGTTTCACTTGTATCCATATGGATTCAATATCCTTTTTACTGTTGCTTTTGTAATGTTTTCTCTAAAAAACTTTGAAATACTTTTGATATGTTGAAATAGTATTTGTTCCTTAGAGTCTTGATTAAAATTCTAGACGGTTGGTGTTTGTTAATAAATAAATGTGCTTTTATTTTGACATTATTCGATGCTCCTTCCTTTTAGAATTAATTTATGGAAAGTTTTGTGAAGTGGTTAAAATATTATATTGCATTTTAGGGACCTTGTTTTCTCTTAATCTAAGTTTAATATTGGGCTATAGGCCTATTAGCAATAAGGTTTTTTCCTTCCATCTATTTTGATATAATCCTGTTTGCTTATAGTAAGTATAAATATAATTAAGGATACTTTTCTATTCAATCTAGTACATATTTTTAAGACAATTCAAAAGATAGATTCATGGATTATTTTCAAACTTTATTTCCAAAAATTAACATTTATTATTTTTCTTAATCCTATTTCAATATATTTTTTCAACACTAAAATTATTTTCTAATCAAAATCACGAAAAAATTAAATCTTTGAAGTCTAGCACTTCTTGGATTTTTGGACGATTATTATTGAGGTGTACACCTTAAATAATATATTGTTTGACTTTTCGTTTTTTTTTCAAAATATATTCTTTCGGACAACGAAATATCATAGGAATCTAGCATTCTGTGTGATATTTCCGTTGTTCATCCAAACATTTTGCAAATGAAAAAGGTGTTGTCGAGATCTAGCATCTCGATAATACTCCGATTAATTGGTTGTGAGGCCGACGTCTCATTTATCAAATAATTATCACTTCTCCTAAATTATTTTCAAATTCAATTTCGTATTCTTACCTCACACGCACAAATTCTTTTCATACCTCATTTCGCTTCAAAGCATTTTCAAAACACCTTTCTATATTAAAACTTCGAAAGAAGGAAGTTCTTGGAATCTAGCATTCCTTGAATTTCCAAGTAAATAATTCTCGAGGCACGCTCTTGAGTTATTATTCACTCAACCTTTCGGCTTTTTCAAAACACCTTTCTTGATTAAAACTTCGAAAGAAGGAAGTTTTTGGGATCTAGCATTCTTTGAATTTCCGAGTAAATAATTCTCGAGGCATTCTTTTGAGTTGTTATTCACTCAACCTTTCGACTTTTTTCAAACTCAAATCATTTTCAAACATTCTCCTAAGTCGAATGCTCGTACGCATTTGCAACCCACATTTCGCACACACCTCACGATTCACCGTGGTTTCGATATTAGGGGCACCCTTAGGGACTAATATCGTTTCTCACCTCTTAACCCTTGACACGTCGTCAAGTCGGTTCCATCTTCGATCAAATCCTCGATACGTCGTCGAGCCACTTCAAAACAACTTCCTTTTGCCTCATATTCCATTTTCGATTCAATCTTTTCATAAACGTTTTTTTTAAAAAAACTTACGAAAGAGGGATATTCTTAGAATCTAGCATTCTTTGAATATTCGAATGAGTAACTCTCGAGGCGCGCCCTTGTTTTGTTATTAGTTCTTTCTTTCGATTTCAAAACATCCAATTCTGTTTAATCCAATTTCCGAAAGAATTGAGTTTGTGGGATCTCGCATTCCTTGAATTCTTGAGTGACAAGCTCTTAAGGCACGCTCTTGGGTTGCTTGTCAGTCACTCTTTCGTCTCAAACTCAACTTCAACCCTTTTTCAAACCTTGTATTTTCGTGGTTGTTACCACGAACTACGATTGCTCTGATTCTTCATTCACTCTTGAATGTAAGATACGTAGGCACAAGATTGCGATTATCTTGGCGAGCACACTTCTATCTTTCTCCATTATTCCATCCACACATTCCTAACATTTCCCATAGTCGAACTACGATGCTCTGATTTCTCAATCTCGTCCGAATGAGCATACGTAGGCACAAGGGCCCCAATCCTTGGCGAGCACCCTATCCTCTAACCACCCCTTTCCCCTTTAGCGTCTTTAACCTTTTAACCTACCAATTCGCCTTAAACAGCAAGAAGAAAAACAACCAAACCTAGACAACACTCTCCACAAAATACCTTAAGAGATTCCCGTTGAGTACAACGGACGTGAGGGGTGCTAATACCTTCCCCTCGCGTAACCGACTCCCGAACCCGAAACTTGGTTGCGACAACCCTGTTCCTGTCCTTTCGTCTTAAGAGGTTTTCTCGATATTTTCCTCTCCCATTTATTCGGGATAAATAAAGTTCGGTGGTGACTCTGTCGAACTGCATTTTCCGCTCCTTTCGCGCAAGGGTCGTTTCTCTGAAATGTCTCCGTGATTTTTCGAGGTGCGACACAGTGCAATTCCTATAGGGAACTGAGTGCATATTTTGAGTTAGCTGAGCATAGAACTGAAGATCATCACGTAGATTGGGTAGGCACAAATAAACTTTGAGCCTTTATCCTTTGTTTCTTAAACGGTAAACCAAGCCACGTTACAACCCTTAAAAGACCTAATTGAAACAAGGTTATTTTGAAAGCATACTACAACAAGGTTGCGTAAACTGACTCCAAAAGATCTTTGTAGATCATTTGTCTTGGCATCATACCTTTTTGCTTTACCTTTAAACGTTGAGTGTCTTGAACCACCGTGTTCTGACCAATGACTCATTTATTTTGCATCTTTCAAAAATGATGTTGATTTCAAAAGTTGCATGAACTTTACCTTACCATGTTTTTATGAATACTTTTGTTTGCAAACTAGCTTTCTTCTCAAGGAATTTACAAACAGTTGAGAAACTTGGTCGGTGATCCTATCAGGGGCAAGTTCTTTTCACATCCTGTTGAAAATCAGTTCAAGATTTGTTCAGGGTAAGTCATTCTCAGATTTGGTTTATCCAGAAGATATTTCAAGACTCGGATTGAGGCAAGCCTTCCGAGGGAATAATAAAGCAGTCATTTTTAAGAATCAGACAAGCTGAAGCAGTTATCACTTCATCTACAACAAACATTTTTATCTGGGGCAGTTTACTTGAAGAATCCCCAGGCTGCTCTTCATCCTTCCTACAAGGATCATCAATTTGACACAGTTTACCAGTGTGGTAGAGATATGTTCAGCAGTAACATTTTAGTCCCCAAGAAGAATGGCAGTGATCTCCGTGTTGAGGAATCAGTCTTCTAGTCTTGTCTTCTCACCAAAAGAGTTGAGCCTTGTCGTTGGCGTCTGCATTTGCATTTTGATCATATATCATCGGCATAATTCATATTCATATGCATAACATGAGTGTTTTATCCTCATTTGCATTTCTCCCGAGGTCGTGTTTTATCCACGTCTTACCTTGTGGTCAAAGTCCAACTCACTTGGCACCTACCAAACAGTTTGTGTCGTGTCTATCTGATGTTCTTCTAGATATGCCATTTCTTATCCGATGTTTTTCTAGATATGTTTCTCTCTCTGATGTTTTTCCAGATTAAGTCTTTATTCTGATGTTTTTCCAGAACTTATCTGATGGTTTTCCAGATATTTACCTTGATTCTGATGTTTTTCCAGAATCTATCCGATGTTTTTTCGGATATGTTTCTCTCTCTGATGTTTTTCCAAATTTAGTCTTTGTTCTGATGTTCTTCCAGAACTTATTTGATGGTTTTCCAAATATTTACCTTGATTCTGATGTTTTTCCAGAATCTATCCGATGTTTTTCCGGATATGTTTCTCTCTCTGATGTTTTTCCAGATTGAGTCTTTGTTCTGATGTTCTTCCAGAACTTATCTGATGGTTTTCCAGATATTTACCTTGATTCGGATGTTTTTCCAGAATCTATCCGATGTTTTTCCGGATATGTTTCTCTCTCTGATGTTTTTCCATATTAAGTCTTTGTTCTGATGTTCTTCCAGAACTTATTTGATGGTTTTTCAAATATTTACCTTGATTCTGATGTTTTTCCAGAATCTATCCGATGTTTTTCCGGATATGTTTCTCTCTCTGATGTTTTTCCAGATTGAGTCTTTGTTCTGATGTTCTTCTAGAACTTATCTGATGGTTTTTTTAGATATTTACCTTGATTCTGATGTTTTTCCAGAATCTATCCGATGTTTTTCCGGATATATATATATCTTTGTTTTGATGTTCTTCCAAAACTCCTTTGCTGATTATCTGATGTTCTCTCAGATATGTCTTTAAATACCCTTCTAAAATGTTTTAGATAAACCTTCAAAATATATGTTTTCAATGTGCTTCTTTGATATGTTCCGGAGTTTATTCGATGTTTTTCCGAGTATCTCTGGTATATTTCAGAGTTCATTCGATGTTCTTCTGAATGTCTCTGATGTTTGTTTTTGTGTCCCTGTTATATTTCTCAAGTTTATCCTTACTTCATTCATTGATATTTTGAATGTTGTGACTCTTTTCCATCCAGTTCCGTTCATGGATGATGTATGTTGGTTCCCTAGTGTGTCGGGTCCCCTATGAGTAAGTGCTCGTTGTATTGTCGTTCTTTAATTTTTACTCGTGTGTTTGCATTTTTCTTGCATCCAAGCATCATGAAGCATCATTTAGATTCATGGCATATTCACATTTGTCCTTTTTCATACCATCGGATCTAAGGGACAAAATTTTCTGGTTTGCTATATTTAAATACCTTTCACTACAATTCTATGAGGATTATCATCTCTCATTGTCATCCAGTGAAGATATTAAAATAGGGGCAACTGTTGCACCCTAAATTTTGACCCCTTAGATCTTCATCATCATTGTAGGATCATATTAATTTTATTATTTAACCTTAACCTACTTCAAGTTTTTCTTTGTTAAGTTACAGGTGAACCGGTGTTCCGTACAGTCGGAAATCGAGGTTTCGGTGGTTTCATCAGTCAATGCCTTGGATTGATTGTCCATGAAGAATGTCTCTACACCATAAATAATACTCCATTGGGTCAAACATGAGTCCAATGTGAGGTTATCACAAAAAGATTAGGAACAGTGCAATTCAGGATCCCCGATTAGGGTTTTTGATTAGGAAAAGTCAACTGTGATTTAACTTTTGATTTTAAAGGTGTTACAATGATGGAATTATGGTCCATGAAGCTCATATAACTTATTCAAGTCCCTTCAAGAAGTTTCAAAGCTTCGGAAGACCCAGAACATCAACAGTCGACTCGGTAGTCATCGATCGATCGTTTCGTTGACCAAAAAGTCAACTCTTCAACCATAAGGAATTTGACCTCAAGGTGGGAATCAAAAGTGTTCCTAATGACATATTACACCTACCCATGAAGTTTCATGACCATTGGATCAAGGATTGGGGAGTAATCACAAAAATCAGGAATTAGGATTTTGAAAGGGGCCAGACCATAACTCCCTAACCACACATCTCATTGAGTTGGTTCAAAGCTTATTGGAAAGCTCTTGACAAGTCTTACAAAAGTCCCACAGTGGTCCATGAGCAGAAAATGCATAGATTTGGAGTTATGACCAAATTCATTTCAAGAGGGAAAAATAACTTAGAAAAATTCTAAGTTATTGGCTTTTTTAGGCATGTTTTTCAGCAACTTTGAGAGGTCTTTTGACCTAGTTCCATTGGGAATATGAAGCTCATGAAAACATGAATGTTGTAGAGCTACATGAGGGATTTCCAAAATGTACTAGAACTCCCCCATAGCCCTTATGAGCTGAGAGTTATGGATCCAACAAGATGAGGTTTCAAGACTTGAGTCCAACACTCTCACATTTTCACAAACTCATCTTTTGATCACTTGAGCTATTCTCAGTCCTTGAATCATGTTCGTATCTGATATTTAGGGAGTATAATGAAGGAATATGCAGAATAAGTTAAGGATGGGAAGGAAGAGCAAGTTGCAATAAAATAATCAAGAAATTCAAGAGAGGAAAGAGAAACTTTTTGGCTCAAATCTGTAGCAACTTTGACATCTACACTCTATGCTCTATTCAGTCACCTCAAGTCACTCCTTACACTTGATTTTCTCCTTACATTGAGCCAAGAGAGTGATGTATGCAGCTGCATCAAGATCTTGTACATGATTTCTTCAAAAATCTCCCTCCAAAAGCCAAACTTCAAATCTGCCCCAAACCTCTTCATGGCCTATAAATAGAGGCTTCCTCCAACTGCATCTTTCATACCAGAGCCATCCTAAACACAAAAAACACATGGCTCTCCTTCGTTCCTTATTTACTTGAAAGTGAAGAAAAACACCAAAATTGGTCATTTTGCATCTTTCACACCAGAACCTTCTCCAAACATTCTACCACTTTAAAAAACATATACACACCCTTAAAATGACCCTCTGAAGCTGTTCCCACCATTGGTTTCCTCAAAAAACACTTAAAGAAAAAACTCAACTGTCCAGACACTTAAGTTTGACTTTTATGCACATTTCAAGCCAAATCACCACACAAGCATCTTTCCATCAAAACAACACTTGGATCACTTCATGTTTGTGATATTCTAACTGTCCATAACATCAAAAAGAAACTGGAAGTTCATTTGTAAGATCTGTCCGTAAGGGTTTTTTCGTTCTTCAAGAGGAATTCCTCCCACAAGGTTGCTCAAAGAGAAAGATCTCTGGATTTCTTGGCAGCTGTCTTGCTATTGGAAGTCTACAAGAGGTAAGTGACATCTAAACCTTACTCTTTTTCATATACGTATCATCCAAGGTTGTTGAAAATTATTAGCATAGGTTTGTACTTGTCATCATGAACTTATGATTGTCATGTGATGCATCTAATCTTCAAAGTTTGACATTGTTATGTTAGATTGTGTTTGTTTGTTTTAAACTTGTTAGAGGATCATGACTCATGCTTGAAACATGTTTGAATGTGTTTAAAACATTGTAATGTTCAATCTGCAACTTCATGCTATGTTAGATCAGTTTGGTATGCTTTGACAATGTTTAAATGGACCAAGTGTTCATTGAACTGTTCTTAAAGGCTGAGTCTGGCAGCTGCTTGATTAGAGCAAGTTCATGTATGTGTGAGAATCATTGTTGCTAGATCCTTTTGCATTGCTGTTTTTTCAATTCTTGGTTGGCATTATTACTCTTTTGCACTTCATTTGGAAGGAAGGGTGCTGCTGTCAAAACAGTTTGTATTCATGACTTTTAAGCTTTTTTCCATATTAACACTTGTTCAAGGTGACTATTCTATCATGTGTGATTGGGAACATTTGTGGTTTAAGTTTGTTTGCCCCCATGTTCAAATTTCACTGCTGTAGGACTGTGTGAATCAGAGTTTGTCAACTCTTGGTAACTCATTCAGATTTTTTTTAAACTTTATGCTTAAGTGAGCACTAGCACTGTTGTGTTGAAATAGACCAACTGTTTTGAACACTGTCAGACCTGAAAGGCTTAGGGTTAGTGATTTGATCTCAAATATTGTCATGTTTGGTATCTCTCATTTGAGAACTTTAGACTTTGGCCACACTGGTACCTGTCTAGCATGTTTAGTTGGCATTGCGGACTGTTATTAGAATTATTTGCTTAGGGGCTGTCACTGATTGGCTGTTCAACTCAGACCAGGGTTGGTCTTCAAGCATATGTTGTTCATGTTGTTGAGTTTAATTCCATTACCACAAAAACCTGTTTGCAGCAGTATTTGTCTTTTAGAGAGGTTTAGGTTAGTTTTGTTTGGTTTTGAACTTTGTCAAGTTTGATGTTGGATGACTTTCACAAGGCATTGATGGATATGTCCAACTATATGTGTTTGCATTGATCACTGTCATGTAGAGTGCAATCTGGATTTGTATGTTGGTTTATTCCATTAATGAATCATATTGCTGCTTCTGTTTGGGATGAGTTTGAGGCCTTTGTTTTGAATCAGTTGTAGGCCACTCTGCACTTGAGGAACCTTTATAGAATGTGCTTGATCTTGTTTTTAGATGGTATGCCATTTCTATTTGAGTGAGTTTGGTTTCTGTTCAGACCAACTTCTGTTTTGATTAAAAAACTGCATGTATATGACTTTGCCTTGTTGATGATGAGATGACCTCTGCCACAAACTGTTATTGAATTGCTTTCATAGGACTCAGGCCTTGGTTTCTAGATTCAAAGGCATTTTGGCATTTGATATCTATGCTGGTAAGATCATGTTATTTTTGTTCTGTTGCAAGCAATTTTGAGGGATACCATAGCAGTCTCATAAAATCATAAGTCTTTTTGATATCAGTTTGAATCAGAAGTCCCTATATGTTTAACTCATGATGTGTTTGGATTTGTCTTAATTGAAGCTATGTTGGTTTTGGTTCTGCTACCAGTTGTTCTTGCCACTTTCAACTCATGTTCTTAATTGCAACTCACATACTCTTTTTCTGCTCTGGTGTTGCTTTGATTAAATTTGTTGTTGAAATTCATCAAACATCACATTTACAACTTGTGCAGACCCTTACTTGCTTTTAAACTCACCTGTTTTAATCCATGGATCTCTAAATGCATCTCAAACTTCATTTTTGCAGTTGCTACCAGTTTTAGTTAGAGGCACAATCTGATAAAACTAAATGCACCATCCTTTTCCTTGTCAAAAATCACACAAGTTAGACTTTGAGTTTGTTAAATTTGATGATGTTTTGACCTATTTTGGATGTTCACGTTTTTTTGGCATAGTTGTCTTAATACATCTTGCGTGTGCCATCGTATTTTTCATTTTGAGTTTTATTTTGAAAAATGGTTGACACCATCCTCTTCCTTGTGAAATTTAAAGCATGTTGGACTTTTATTTTGTCAAATTTGGTTATGTTTTGAGGAAGTTTGGATTCAAATCGTTTTTGGAATTTCCCACTTGAGTTGCCTTGAAGGAGTTGCCCAAAATGCACGCTTTGTTAAGTACATATTTAATTGGGGTGGCAAAATACACGGATGTATTGCCACCCCAGTGGTTAAATGCAATGCCTTAAGTCACTTACCAAGCCTCTGATCCTCTGTTCGATCCATGCGTGGACAACTCTTTTGTGCATTTTCTGATTTTCATCATGTTTCTGTATTTAATTTATCTTTTCCATAAACGTTCACATGTGTGCGTTGGTTGGTATGGTGAGGTTTTTAACCTATGATCAACAAGGCACGGGTTCAAGCCATGGTGTGGACACTCCCATCTTTTTTAATATTAGGTTTTCATGATTTTCTTCTAAACTTCAAAATGTCATAACTTTGTCATTGTTCATCATTTTTGAGTCACTCTTTTTTCAACTTGTTCTTAATCTTGCCTATTTTCATGTAGTGATCAAAGAATTCAAGTATTTCCATCCTAGAAAAACTTTACATCATTCGAAAAACTTTCACTTTTAGGGTTTTCCCCCTCATATCTCTCATTTTTTTAACTTTCATTTTATTCCTCTTCAAGTTTAATTTTAAGATGTCATGAAGTTGTATTATTGGCTCCCTTGTGCATTTAAGTTTGATTTTAATTTTGTTTGTGGTTCACCTTTAAAGCTGTTGATTATCCCCATGAGGTTTTTAACCTTTTGTATACATTATTGTGACTTTGTCCATATGATGTCCTTTACCTTTACCCCTTTATCCTAACCTTAGGACTTGAGTTGTCGTGCTTACTTTTAGCGTCCCTCTATGGACATCCTTTACCCTTTATCCTAACCTTAGGATCTGAGTCGCCGTACTCATGTATAACGTCCCACCGTGGACATTCTTTACCATAACAATCTCAACTTAGATTCAGGATTCGCCGCACTCCATGTAAGTACTTCCCTATGAATGCTTACATCCCTTTGGAACCTTGACCACAGTCAAGAGTTCCTCACCCCTAACCAGGGGAACTACGGTTGTTCTGATTCCATTCCTGTTAGGATACGTAGGCACGAGATGTGATGTCTTCGCGAGCAAACTTTACCAAACTTTGTATATACTTTACATATCTACCCTTAGCACATTTCCTTTAGCAAGCAAACTTTAGCAAAACACAAATATTAACAAGAGGTTCCTGTAGAGTACTACAGATGTTTAGGACATGAAATACCTACCCTATGCATAACCAACCCCCGAACCTTTAGATCTCTCTTTGCTTAGCTTTAAGCCTTGCCTTTTGCTTTGCATTTTAATAGGTTTTTCTTTCTTTAAACCTTTCCTTTTTGGATAAATTAAAGTCCGGTTGTGAATTTAAGAATTAAGATTCAAGTTAGTCAATAGCTTGGTATCACGATTCTCACCGTAACACTGCGCCCTATTTGTTGGGAGATAGGCCCTTGAGAAAAAATAACCTCAAAACGATATGCTTTGGCCAAGGCTTTTTGTCGCTCCCGTTGCCCCTTAAACGGACGGTCCGGACCCGGTCACGGGAGGCCCCGGACAGGGTCACGGACTGTCCAAACGAAACTTTGCAGATCCCTTCCATATGTTATGAGGGAAGTCCATGCAAAGTATCGGCTCAAATTCGATTCTTAGGCCCAGGTTTCCGTCGCTCCCGTTGCCCCTTGTCCGGACGGGGTCACGGACGGCCCGGACGGGGTCACGGACGTGCCGAACGAAACTTTGCAGACCCCTTCCATATGTCATGAGGGAAGCCCATGCAAAGTATCGACTCAAAGTTCGATTCTTAGGTCCAGGTTTCTGTCGCTCCCGTTGCCCCTTGAACGGGAGGCCCCGGACGGGGTCACGGACGGTCCAGACAAAACTTTGCAGATCCCTTCCGTATGTTACGAGGGAAGTCCATGCAAAGTATAGGCTCAAAATTCGATTCGTAGGCCCAGGTTTCCGTCGCTCCCGTTGCCCCTTGAACGGACGGTCCGGACGGGGGCACGGGAGGCCCCGGACGGCGTCACGGACGGTCCGGACGAAACTTTTCGGATCCCTTCTATATGTTATGAGGGAAGTCCATGCAAAAAAACAGCACAATATTCGATTCTTAGGCCCAGGTTTCCGCCGCTTCCGTTTTGGAAGGGTCGGCGCGTTTATACTCGTTTCGGTCGAAAAATCAAACTAAATCGAGTACTGCTTGAAATGCTACGTAACTTTGTAGATCCTTTCTATATGTTATAAGGGAGTCCGATGCAAAAAACTGGCCCAAAATTCGATTCTTAGGCCGGGGTTTCTGCCGCTTCCGTTTTGGACGCCTCTCGTTTATGCTCGTTTCGGTCGAAAAATCAAATTTAATCGAGGACTCTTCGAAATGCTACGAAACTTTCCTGATCCCTTATGTATGTTATGAGGGAGGTCCATGCAAAAACTTGGCTCAAAATTCGATTCGTAGGCCGGGGTTTTCGTTGCTTCCGTTTTGGAAGAGCCGACGCGTTTATACTAGTTTCGGTCGAAAAATCAAACTAAATCGAGGAATGCTCGAAATTCTATGAAACTTTCAAGATCCCTTCAATATGTTATGAGGGAGTCCCATGCAAAAATAGGCTCAAAACTCGGTTCCTAGGCCGAGGTTTCCGTCGCTTCCGTTTTGGACGCCTCTCGTTTATGCTAGTTTCGGTCGAAAATTCAAATTAAATCGAGGATCCATTGAAATGCTACGAAACTTCCCATATCCTTTCTATATGATATGAGGGAAGTCCATGCAAAAAATCGACTCAAAATTCGATTCCTAGGCCAAGGTTTCCATAGTTTCCGTTTTGCAAAAAATCGGTGCTTAGAAAAATCATAATTAATTCATACTTCGTCGAAAAATTCCATTTTTTTGTGGGAGGGGTGCTTATATTGTGTTTAACAAGCATGTAAAAATTCATGAAAAAATTCGAAGTCTAAGTCATAAAAAAAGGGACTTATGTCTACAGGGAAAAAGTGACCCTTTTGCTGCCAGAGCAGGGTTTGCTGTTCAAACATATATAGGGGGAGTCTCTTGGCTGGCCTGGCCAGGGCAGGCCTGACATGGGCAGGCCAGGCCAGGCTTGGGCGCGTGCAGGCCTTGTGGGGGCATTTCGTGGGCGCCCCCGACAGTTCTAACGCGGAAACGAAGCATCTCTTTCACAAAATGCAACCAAATCTTGAAATTTTCATCGAAGAATCAAATTTTCTTCGATTGAAAATCGAAATTTGGATGAATTTTGTGGTGCCCGGGCAGGCCAAACGGGAGGCCCCGTCGAGGCCGCTGTACGTCGCGTGGGGGAAAACGGATGCAAAAGTGAGGCCTCCCTTGCACAAAATTCAACCAAATTTTGAAATTTTCATTGGAGAATCTAATTTTCTTCGATTGAAATTAAAAATTTGGATGAATTTTGTGGTGCCTGGGCAGGCCAAATGGGAGGCCCCGTCGAGGCCGCTGTACGTCGTGTGGGGGAAAACGGATGCAAAATTGAGGCCTTCCCGTCAAATCCGACGGATTTGAAATTTCCAATCGGCGAGTCTAATTTCTTTTGGTCGAGGGTCAAATTTTGGGTGGTGCCCGGCCTGGCCGTACGGTCGGTTCGGACGTGGCCACCGACCGTCTGCGGCGTGGAATTTTTCCTAAAAATTGGGCAAAACTACCACGCACGCGACTTAGACTTTGACTTTGACTTAGACTTAGACTTTGACGAAGACGCGCGCGCGTGCGGGTGTGCCAATTGGCCTAGTGCCTTGGTTTTGTTTTTCATGCTTAGCGCGGCAGAACCAGCGTTGTTGGATGCTTCCACTTGCCTGCATGCCTTGGCATGCGGGGTGTGGTACGTTCTGTGATGCTGGATCTTGCTGACGTGGGGGCGTGTGAGTGGCATTGTAGATGTATGTGTTTGCTGGCTCTGTGCTTTTGCACCGAACGACGAACACCATAATCCTAGTCATTTTTCATCGTGTGCATTCGGTGTGTGTTTTTTGTTCCTGTTTTTCTTGCCTATAAAATGGTAAACAAGTGGTCGGGTTATGTTTGAACCATCCCGCACCTTTTCTTGGTGTTGAGGTGGATTTTGAAGTGATGCGTGTGTGCTGTTTTAGATGTCGTGTGCGGCGTCTCTTGCGGTATGCATGTATTTGCTGATTTCTTGGAGGCGTTACTTGAGATGACCTTTGGTTTATCCCATTATGTCCCTTACTAATGGTTGCTTAAAATTATGCCCTGCTCTTTTGCATGTTTTGCTCCACTTTGGGGGCGCAAAACTTGCACTATATGCAGAGTCATTAAGGGATGCTACCTGGTTGATCCTGCCAGTAGTCATATGCTTGTCTCAAAGATTAAGCCATGCATGTGTAAGTATGAACTAATTCAGACTGTGAAACTGCGAATGACTCATTAAATCAGTTATAGTTTATTTAATGGTATCTAATACTCGGATAACCGTAGTAATTCTAGAGCTAATACATGCAACAAACCCCAACTTTTGGAAGGAATGCATTTATTAGATAAAAGGTCAACGCAGGCTCTGCCTGTTGCTTTGATGATTCATGATAACTTGTCGGATCGCACGGCCCTTTGGCTGGCGACGCATCATTCAAATTTCTGCCCTATCAACTTTCGATGGTAGGATAGTGGCCTACCATGGTGGTGATGGGTGACAGAGAATTAGGGTTCGATTCCGGAGAGGGAGCATGAGAAACGGCAACCACATCCAAGGAAGGAAGCAGACGCGCAAATTACCCAATCCTAACACGGGGAGGTAGTGACAATAAATAACAATACCGGGCTCATTGAGTCTGGTAATTGGAATGAGTGCAATCTAAATCCCTTAACGAGGATCCATTGGAGGGAAAGTCTGGTGCCAGCAGCCGCGGTAATTCCAGCTCCAATTGCGTATATTTAAGTTGTTGCAGTTAAAAACATCGTAGTTGAACCTTGGGTTGGGTCGATCGGTCCGCCTCTGGTGTGCACCGGTTGGCTCGTCCCTTTTGCCGGCGATGCGCTCCTGGCCTTAATTGGCAGGGTCGTGCCTCTGGCGCTGTTACTTTGAAGAAATTAGAGTGCTCAAAGCAAGCCTACACTCTGGATACATTAGCATGGGATAACACCACAGGATTCTGATCCTATTGTGTTGGCCTTCGGGATCAGAGTAATGATTAACAGGGACAGTCGGGGGCATTCATATTTCATAGTCAGAGGTGAAATTCTTGGATTTATGAAAGAGGAACAAATGCGAAAGCATTTGCCAAGGATGTTTTCATTAATCAAGAAAGAAAGTTGGGGGCTCAAAGACGATCAGATACCGTCCTAGTCTCAACCATAAACGATGCCGACCAGGGATCAGCGGATGTTGTTTTTAGGACTCCGCTGACACATTATGAGAAATCAAAGTCTTTGGATTCCGGGGGGAGTATGGTTGCAAGGCTTAAACTTAAAGCAATTGACGGAAGGGCACCACCAGGAGTGGAGCCTGCAGCTTAATTTGACTCAACACGGGGAAACTTACCAGGTCCAGACAGAGTAAGAATTGACAGACTGAGAGCTCTTTCTTGATTCTATGGGTGGTGGTGCATGGCCGTTCTTAGTTGGTGGACCGATTTATCTGATTAATTTCGTTAACGAACGAGACCTAAGCCTGCTAAATAGCTATGTGGAGGTAACCCTCCACGGCCAGCTTCTTAGAGGGACTATGGCCGCTTAGGCCACGGAAGTTTGAGGCAATAACAGGTCTGTGATGCCCTTAGTTGTTCTGGGCCGCACGCGCGCTACATTGATGTATTCAATGAGTCTATAGCCTTGGCCGGCAGGCCCGGGTAATCTTTGAAATTTAATCATGATGGGGATAGATCATTGCAATTGTTGGTCTTCAACGAGGAATTCCTAGTAAGCGCGAGTCATCAGCTTACGTTGACTACGTCCTTGCCCTTTGTACACACCATCCGTCGCTCCTACCAATTGAATGCTCCATTGAAGTGTTCGGATTGCGACGACGTGGGCGGTTTGCTGCCCGCGACGTTGTGAGAAGTCCACTGAACCTTATCATTTAGAGGAAGGAGAAGTCGTAACAAGGTTTCCGTAGGTGAACCTGCGGAAGGATCATTGTCGATGCCTTACATGCAATACAACACGTTGTCGCGGTGAAAATCAGATACCAAACTATTGATGAGCTTGAATCTTAATTCATTTGCAACCGAACTTTGATTAGTCTAAAGGAAGGGATAAAGATCGAAATTTCCACAATGCAATGCAAATGCAAGCTAGAGAGTTATAGGTTCGGGGGTCGGTTAAACTTAGGGAAGGTGCTAGCATCCTAAGTTTTTGTAGTACTCTACAGGAACCTCTTATTTTATGTTTGTTTTATTGCTAATGTTTATCTGCTTAATGGTTGGAAGACCTAGGGTTTATTTCTAAGTATACTCGATAAGATATCGCATCTTATGCCTACATATTCTTACGGGAGTGGAATCAGAGTATTTGTAGTTCCCCTAAAGGGTTTGAGGAGTTCTTTGACTGTGGTCAAAGTTCCTACGGGTTTAGGGTAGTTGGTTGATTGAGTTTAGGAGAAAGAGACGAGTTATCATTTTAAGGGAGATTTAACCGCCACAAGTGTAAGAGATTGTATTGTTGTGGAGTTGAGATTCTATCTCGCTTAAGATGATTAACATCTACTTCTCTATTGTGTTTGAATATTTGTTGTTGAGTTGTTTGAATTATTTTGTTTCTATGTTGTAGAAGATAAAAGAAAAGGTCCTTCCTATGGGTAGGATCTATCTTAAAAGATCGACTTGAATGAGATCAAGGATCAAGGGGATTATGATGCAAATGTAGATGCGTACGCACAAGTTTCACGTTACGCGCAGATTCTTCCTTTGGACGGAATGCAATGTGATAAAATTAAATTGCGGTAATGTCAATTGCGGAAAGAAATAGAACAGATAGAATAAACATACACAAACGCATGAAAGCGCTAAATGAGTGCGTGAATTATGAGTATTTGAGTGGAGACATAAGCGTGCGCGATTGATTTTCACTTGGTGTGAGATTATTTGATTTCTTTCGAAAATGTTGTATTAATTGTGAATTGATTTTATTAATTTTAATAAAACTTGAGATGATAAATTAATTTGAGAAAAGGTTTTTTGATTTATTATATTTTTAGTGAGATTGGTTTTTGAGGAAAAAGTTATATTAATTATATTAATTTTAATAAAAGATCATATTGGATTCGTTTTAGTAAAAGTTATTTCTTGATAATAAAATAATACTTAGTTTTTTTAAAAATTAATTATCATAAATTGAGAAAAACGGTTTAGGTGAATTTCTAATTATTCAAAAAAAGGTTGTTATTGTTACTTATTTTAAAAGTTATTATTATTTTTTAAGCATGCAATGGATATATATTTTATTTATTAGAAAAGGGAGCTTAATAAATTATTTTAAATAAAACAAAATGATAAAGAACCAATTAGATAAGGATTAATTAAAAAAACAAGTTTAAAGAGAGCTGATTGAGGTTATTTAATTAAAATAATTAATAATTCTAATTATAAAGCCTGTTAAATAGGTTAATTAGAAAAAAATGATTAGTGAGGTTAATTAAAGGATAACCGTGGAATTAAGAGAGAGGCGGATGGATTCGGTGGTGTAAGAACAGCGCGGGTGTATGGTGTGTATGCCTTGTGGATCGAGCGATGGGATCCGTTGGAGATCCAGTGATTTGTGTGTGAGGGTGCGTCGATGTGTATGTGGGTGTGCAGGTACATGATTATTACAACATAAACAGGAAATAAACACAAAACCCTAGCTCTTCCCAAATCGCCCCCAATCTCTCGATCCTTTCCGCTTCCAATTCTCTTTGTTCAATCTTCCCTTCTCTCCCAAATAGTCCTTATGCTTCTGATTCCTTCTCCTTCTCGCTTTCTTCTCCTGCAAAACGAACGAAAAACAAACACGAACACAAACAAGCAGTAACAAATAACCAGGTAAAAAACCCTCGCAATCCCCAACGATAGAACCCTAAATCCCAAAACGGAAATCAGATGGTAAGCACAAAAACGAAGGAGTTGTCGCGAACGATACTCGGAACCGGGAGTGGAACCCACCTATGGAGGACGTTCGACGAAAGTGGAGGCAACCACGATCAAACGGAGATTACGGGCGGCGAGCTTTCGTCAAATAAGTCCCACTCTTTCTCGTTTCATTCTAGTGCGTGAACGATATGTACTTTTGTGATGTGGTATCTCTTTTCTTCTTAGTGTTTTTTTAAAGCTGCGAATTCACATCCTTTTATAGGCTTCATCTGAGAATCCCTGTGTTTAAACTCTGATTAAATGCCATGAATGTTGTATTTGGACCTTCCGTTTTGGTTTAGACAATATTTGAAAACTTTCCTCTTTCAAATGATTATATTGATGCTTGTTAATGAGAATTCCGATCTGTGATATCTTGCATCAATCATGTTTAATGCTTTTGTCTGTCCAGATTTATTGTTCTGAAGATTTGGATTTGATCTGAATCGAATCTTTTTTTTCTCAAGTGAAAATTCCCCGGTGGGCTTCTAACTTTGGAGTAATGTTGGCAGGTGTAGATAGCAATGGTCTTGGGCCAAGTAAGATGAACAGCCCAGAGTAGTACCAATTCAGTTCTTTGGCGTCTGATACTCTTTGCAACGAACTCAACCAATACGCTTTGTGGTGAACTGCAATCCCTCTGATACTCTTTGGTGAGGGCTCCCACGAAAATGTTGGTGATGACGAGTATCAACTTCAAATGTCTCTCTTGTGAATAAAAACTGAATGCAAGATACGTTTTCTTGTGGATTACGTGTGTTAGTAGCTGCAACGTGATGTGGGTGAATAGAAGAGCAAGGTTGTCGTTCTTTCCCTCTCCCTTTCAATCTCTACTCTTATTTTCAGGTCAAATGGAATGTGTATCTAACATTGCTTTCTTTTTCGTGATGGTGTTTGGGGGAACTGGAGTAACGCATCGTGCAAGTCGTTGCTCTCATCATGGTTACCGACTGATCAAAATCAAACTGCAGGAGCCAGTGGCTGGGGAAGCAAGAGAATAATATAGCCAGGAGAGCATACGATACTCCAGGTATATCATGTCATTCTCAGCTTGTCAATTACTTGAAATTAATTCTTACTCTAACGTGACGACTCTGATCAGAGTTTCAGGGCATATGGAGCATCGAACCTCTCCTGGGAAAGTTACCCGTATGGGGCTACCTTAATTCAAGTTTTGAACATTTCTGCTACCAATATTCCAACAAT
Source organism: Lathyrus sativus (assembly GCA_963859935.3). Lineage (NCBI taxonomy): Eukaryota > Viridiplantae > Streptophyta > Magnoliopsida > Fabales > Fabaceae > Lathyrus > Lathyrus sativus. The sequence goes on from OZ012735.1 coordinate 264,251,744, forward strand.
AGTATTACAATCCTGTTACTAGTGGGGGTAATGCTTGAGAGCTCTCACACGCGTCAGGTTCTCAGAGGTATCCTAATCCCTTTCTAACATCTTGTTGAAAACATAGTGTTGTAGCATACTCGCAGTTCTGTTGCCATCTCGCAGGTGTTGGCTTCATTGGCATATTGCAGTCAGAACTATAAGCTTTAATCTCTTGGCACAGGGGGGGTGTATCATAATGGTGATAACAGAGCTTGTAGTCTGAGGAGAAAATACGAGGGTAAGACGAGGACAACTTCCATGATAGGCTTCCAAATGAAACAATCAGCTTCGCGTAGCCTCCAGCTGACGGGTAACCTCTTCTATCATAGTTAAAAGAATTTCCATGAGGTTTCATGCTCTGCCTACGACTCAAGTTGCATCAATCCTTTAATAGCTAGGTCTTTGGGATGTTTGATTGTATTCTTACAAACTTCAAGTCTTCCATGCCTGCTCTTGTTTTGCAGGTTTGGCATTGGTTGTGGCTGCATGATCTGCTATTGAGCTGAACTGCTCAATTCTCTACTAATGACAATAGCTTTGTTGCAGTGGGTGTGATGCTGCTGGCGTGAGGTTACTGCTCTTGATTACAATTACTGATGTGCCCAGGTATTTTCTATTGGTTTCAGATCATTAGTCACTGATTATTGCTTTCACTCGTGAATTGAGAAGTAATGGCACGAGGGGAATTTGTTTCAGGATGCCTTATTGCCAGGATAACTTGCCTTTCAGTCTGAAGCTGGTGAGCTGGTAGTTGCGCATCAATGGAGACCTTTCTTGGCGCGCCTCAAAGCAAACTGCACAATCCGTTATTAAACTACTGAGGTATCTAGTTCTTCGTAGTTGAACAAGCTCAGACATTCAAAAGTTTACAAAGTGCCCGTGATTTTGGATGATGATTGCTGAATTTTAGCTAAAACAAATCTGCCATACCCTAACAGAATCAATACTTGAATGTGATCAGGTGAAAATAATATCCAAAGGTTGGTGTCTTGACGAATCAAAGCGTTAGCGCAAGAACTTTGTGTGGTCTGCAACCAGCTCACGGTTGATGCTCGTACCGAGACGGTCGAAGGCTGGAGGTATTATAAGGAGTTGAATTTGTGCAGGCCCTGGTTCCTTGTATCTGGAGAGTTTCGGAAAGTGCGCACGATAATTGTTGCATTTGTAGTATCCGGGCTTAGTGCTGGCTCGTCCAAGAGATGATCAAAAGGCTTAGCAATAAAATTCTGATAGCAGCAGTGGGTTTCTCCCTCGTTCCAGATAAACCACTTATTCTAAGAAGTCTCTACTAGAACTTTAATGGATGCAGCTCCAATGAGTTTCAAAACTCCCCTAACAAATATCTTTCGTGTTTCCTTTTGACTTGCAAGTGTTCCCTTTTTCTTTTATGTTGGATTTGTTGACGACTTGTAGTTGTGGATATCTCTTAATTAAGTGAAAACTTGTATGAACAATAACTCTTTGGCTTGTATATCCAATTCTCCTCTCGTTATCGTTTTCAGCTTGTAACGCTTTCTTAAATGATATTATGTCATTAGTTTGCTTCATGCTCAAATTACCAAACATGTAAATCCATCCTTGCCTTAAGGTTGCGTACGGTATCTTTAAATATTTACAGTGGTAAATGATGCTCTTGAAGCTTGATGTTTGTTACCATAAAAGGGGCGTAGTGTACTTTCCATAACAAACTAATCCTTATAGGCCAAACTCATACAAGGAAAACCAAACATTGTGACGACACCCACGCTCAAAGTTTATGAACCATATCTATACACCTCCAACGTTTACGCTTGACACCAATGGCATTGATAACCTAAACCTTGAAGTGCTTGGCAGTAATAATTCACACTTGACATCACTATATCTGCACAAATCTGTTAGCCGTAACACACGCTTGTATAATAAGATAAATGAGCAAGAAGTAAGCACAAAGAGGTGGGACTTTATGGTCAAAATTAGGGTGTGACACACGTGAATTAGTTTGAACACATACGGTAGGCTTGAGGTGTTCCACACCCCGGCTTGCCGCTGGTTTCGGAGGCGG
>OZ012735.1:264258808-264393808 GCA_963859935.3 Lathyrus sativus
TTCCGTTTTAGAAGAGCCGACGCGTTTATACTAGTTTCGATCGAAAAATTAAACTAAATCGAGGAATGCTCGAAATGCTACGAAACTTTCCAGATCCTTTCTATATGTTATGAGGGAGTCCCATGCAAAAAATCGGCTCAAAACTCGGTTTCTAGGCCGAGGTTTTCGTCGCTTCCGTTTTGGACGCCTCTCGTTTATGCTAGTTTCGGTCGAAAATTCAAATTAAATCTAGGACTGTTCTAAATGCTATGAAACTTTCCAGATCCTTTCTATATATTATAAGGGAAGTCCATGCAAAAAATTGGCTCAAAATTCGATTCCTAGGCCAAGGTTTCCGTAGTTTCTGTTTTGCAAAAACTCGGCGCTTAGAAAAATCTTAATTAATTCATACTTCGTCGAAAATTTCAAATTTTTTATGGGAGGGGTGCTTATATTATGTTAAATAAGAATCTAAAAAATCATGAAAAAATTCGAAGTATAAGTCATAAAAAAGGGGATTTATGTCTACAGGGAAAAAGGGACCCTTTTGCTGCCAGAGCAGGGTTTGTTGTTCAAACATATATAGGGGGAGGCCCTTGGCTGGCCTGGGCAGGGCAGGGCAGGCCTGGGCGCGTGCAGGCCTTATGGGGGCATTCTGTGGGCGCCCCGGGCAGTTCTAACGCGCAAAAGAAGCATCTCTTGTACAAAATGCAACCAAATCTTGAAATTTTCATCGAAGAATCAAATTTTCTTCGATTGAAAATCGAAATTTGGATGAATTTTTTGGTGCCCGGGCAGGCCAAACGGGAGGCCCCGACGAGGTCGCGGTACGTCGCGTAGGGGAAAACGGATGCAAAAGTGAGGCCTCGCTTGCACAAAATTCAACCAAAATTTGAAATTTTCATCGGAGAATCTAATTTTCTTTGATTGAAATTAAAAATTTGGATGAATTTTGTGGTGCCCGGGCAGGTCAAACGAAAGGCCCCGACGAGGCCGTAGTACGTCGCGTGGGGGAAAACAGATGCAAAATTGAGGCCTTCCCGCTAAATCTGACGGATTTGGAATTTCTAATCGGCGAGTCTAATTTCTTTTGGTCGAGGATCAAATTTTAGGCGGTGCCCGGCCTGGCCGTACGGTCGGTCTGAACATGGTCACTGACCGTCCGCGGCCTGGAATTTTGCCTTAAAATTGGGCAAAACTACCACGCGTTTGACTTAGACTTAGACTTTGACGATGATGAAAATGACGCGCTTGCGTGCGGGTGTGCCAATTGTCCTAGTGCCTTGGTTTTGTTTTTCATGCTTAGCGCGGCGGAACCGGCGTTGTTGGATGCTTCCACTTGCCTGCATGCCTTGGCATGCGGGGTGTGGTACGTTCTGCAATGCTGGATCTTGTTGACGCAGGGGCGTGTGAGTAGCATTGCGGATGTATGTGTTTGTTGGCTCTGTGCTTTTGCACTGAACGACGAACACCACAATCCTAGTCATTTTTCATCGTGTGCATTCGGTGTGTGTTTTTTGTTCCTATTTGTCTTGCCTATAAAATGGTAAACAAGTGGTCGGATTATGTTTGAACCATCCCGCACAATTTCTTGGTGTTGAGGTGGCTTTTGAAGTGATGCGTGTGTGCCGTTTTAGATGCCACGTGCGGCGTCTCTTGCGGTATGCATGTATTCACTGATTTCTTGGAGGCGGTACTTGAGATGACCTTTGGTTTATCCCATTATGTCCCTTACTAATGGTTGCTTAAAATTATGCCCTGCTCTTTTGCATGTTTTGCTCCGCTTTGGGGGCGCAAAACTTGCACTATGTGCAGAGTCATTAATGGATGCTACCTGGTTGATCCTGCCAGTAGTCATATGCTTGTCTCAAAGATTAAGCCATGCATGTGTAAGTATGAACTAATTCAGACTGTGAAACTGCGAATGGATGATTAAATCAGTTATAGTTTGTTTGATGGTATCTACTACTCAGATAACCGTAGTAATTCTAGAGCTAATACGTGCAACAAACCCCGACTTTTGGAAGGGATGCATTTATTAGATAAAAGGTCAACGTAGGCTCTGCCTGTTGCTTTGATGATTCATGATAACTCGTCGAATCGCAAAGCCCTTGTGCTGGCGACGCATCATTCAAATTTCTGCCCTATTAACTTTCAATGGTAGGATAATGGCCTACCATGGTGGTGACGGGTGACAGAGAATTAGGGTTCGATTCCGGAGAGGGAGCCTGAGAAACGGATACCACATCCAAGGAAGGCAGCAGGCGTGCAAATTACCCAATCCTAACACGGGGAGGTAGTGACAATAAATAACAATACCGGGCTCATTGAGTGTGGTAATTGGAATGAGTACAATCTAAATCCCTTAACGAGGATCCATTGGAGGGAAAGTCTGGTGCCAGCAGACGCGGTAATTCCAGCTCCAATAGCGTATATTTAGGTTGTTGCACTTAAAAATCTCGTAGTTGGACCTTGGGTTGGGTCGATCGGTCCGCCTCTGGTGTGCACCGATTGGCTAGTCCCTTCTGCCGGCGATGTGCTCCTGGCCTTAATTGGCCGGGTCGTGTCTCCGGCGCTGTTACTTTGAAGAAATTAGAGTGCTCAAAGCAAGCCTATGCTCTGGATACATTAGCATGGGATAACAACACATGATTCTGATCCTATTGTGTTGGCCTTCGGGATCGGAGTAATGATTAACAGGGACAGTCAGGGGCATTCGTATTTCATAGTCAGAGGTGAAATTATTGGATTTATGGAAAACGAACAACTGCGAAAGCATTTGCCAAGGATGTTTTCATTAATCAAGAACGAAAGTTGGGGGCTTGAAGACGATCAGATACCGTCCTAGTCTCAACCATAAACGATGTCGACCAGGGATCAGCAGATGTTACTTTTAGGACTCCGCTGGCACCTTATGAGAAATCAAAGTCTTTGGGTTCCAGGGGGAGTATGGTCGCAAGGCTTAAACTTAAAGGAATTGACATAAGGGCACCACCAGGAGTGGAGCCTGCGGCTTAATTTGACTTAACACATGGAAACTTACCAGGTCCAGACATAGTAAGGATTGACAGACTGAGAGCTCTTTCTTGATTCTATGGGTGGTGGTGCATGGTCGTTCTTAGTTGGTGGAGCAATTTGTCTGGTTAATTCCGTTAACGAACGAGACCTCAACCTGCTAAATAGCTATGAGGAGAAAATACTTAGAAGGGGGGTTGAATAAGTATGAAGATAAAAACTTAGAAGTAAAAACTCAGTTATTTTTATCCTGGTTCGTTGAACTCAACTACTCCAGTCCACCCTTTCTAGAGTGATTTGCCTTTCTCAATCAAGGACTTAATCCACTATTTAATCAACTGATTATAATAGTAAGCACTAAGAACAACTGTTCAAAGTCTTCTCAAGAACTACTGATCCTAACTGGATCTTCTTAAGGTTTTCTTACAATCAAATGTAATAACAACTATAAGTGTTAAATTGCTTCTAATAAAGCTTTATCACAACTGTGATTTTTCACTTAAGATTAAGAACAAAGAAATTAATTCTAGAAAGAATATATGAGTTGTATGAGAGCTTTGATAATGAATTCTTTTCAAGTGATTCGTCAACTGAAAAAGATGAGTGGAGACTTGCTTTTATAGGCACAGTGATCCAAGAGTATTTCACGTTAAGAAGTGTGTACCAAAAGGTTTGAGCCTTTTTGTCTTCACATCAAGTGACCTTTCCTAGAAGAAGAAAGCACAGAGAAATCCTTTTTGTCTGTGTTCTTGTGTCTAGCATAGATAAGGAAAGAGTCGTTTGGATATTCCAACGGACATAATCTTTGAATTCTTCTTCAACCATTTTCAGCAAGAATCATCAGAGTCTAATTTGATCAGAGCCTTCTGATGTTGGTCAGAGTTTTGCTGAATCAGAGTCTTTGCAGCAAGTGTGCTTTTAGCGTGTATAAGTTCAGAGCAGAGTTTTGGGTCAGATCCTCAGTACTGGCAGCGTTAGTACTTTCAGAGTCTTCTGAAGTAACTATGCTTGAAAACTCTTCATACAAAATTCTTCATTGGTTCAGATGCTTCTGACTTGCTTCAGATTCTTCTGGAGCTTCTGCTTCAGATCCTTCTGGAGACAACGCTCAGGATCTTCTGATGGCAGCGTTCAGAATCTTCTAATGAGTGCATCTGACGCTTCAGAGCCTTGCATATTTCTTATGTTCAGATCTGATTTGCTTCTGGAGTGATATTTATTTTAATATCTGCAGCAAACATTCTTAAGCAAATTTTAGAGTATATAATTCTTAATTACAAAATTTCATAATAGTTATCATCAAAACATAGAGATATTATTAAGAACCAATCTGTGTTCTAACAATCTCCCCCTTTTTGATGATGACAAAAACATCAAAAATTTTGTTTAATTGTAAAGAGAATAAATGTAACTCCCCCTGAGATGATGAATCTCCCCCTGAATTAAATATTAATAAGGAATAGAAACTTCCCTTTTTGTCTTGAGTATTTTTCATAGTTAGAGCTTGATTGTTCTAAACATTTGAGAGTCAGAGTTTCTTGCATATTTCAGAGTCAAAGTCAGATAATTTATATATGATCTGGGAGTCTCAGAGTTTCTTTTACAGAGTATACTTATCAAATGTTCTGAAATACTCAGATATTATGTTAGATAAAATTGATATGTCTGAAGTTTCATTCTGGTAGAGTTTAATTAAACAGTTCAGATCTATTTTCTCCCCCTTTTTTTGTCATAAGCAAAAAGTAAGAACTTTTAAAAGACAAATAAAAGGAAAAACAAACGAGATAAAACATGTAGAGAAAACATGGAGACATTCATTCATTCATTCAGAGCAAAAAGTACAAACAACATAAAATATTCAAGTACATGTGCAAACATCAGATGCAAACATCAGGAAAAAAAAATAAGCTAAGATTGTTTTGACAAAATCATCTTCAACAGATCCGTGATCTCAGAAGAGGATTGTTCTTGTTTTGACATCCATTTAGCCATGGTTTCATTCTTATGATCTTGTTTGGACATCCACTGAGCCATGTCTTCAGACTTCTTATCTTGCTTAGCCATCCATGACTTAATCTCTGATTGACCAGCTTCCAGAACTGCAATCTTATCTTCAAGATCTGGATACTCTTTCTTGATCTCAGATGAGGAAGGTGGGGCAGATTCTGAAGCATGAACAGAGTCAATTTCCATAGGGGCTTTGGAGTTAGGAGCAGCAGATCCAGAGGGATGTTCTACCAGAGTCATAGCCAGAGGGTTGTCTTCAGATGCAGAGTCAGTATTCTCTTCTGATGATGAAGGAGCATCTTTAAGAAGCAATGGTGCAGATCTTTTAACAGTCCAGAATAGACTTCTAGCAGTTTCAGCAAATCTGAGCTTCGCATCATCAGAACATACGTTCTTCAGATTTGATGCTACAGTATTGAATCTGTTTATGAAGCCATTCCAAATGGCATCAGATTCATTTGCATCCATTGTTGATGAACACTTCCTCTGTACAAAGCCTAAATACATCTCTATTTCTTTCAAAAAACTTGTAAATAAATGATCAACATTCAGCCTAGGTTTTGGGTTTAGAAGAGTTTCCAATGTGATTGGCTTGAGTTGGGGAGAAGGTGGAAATAAGGATTCTGGAATGGTGATCAGAGGACGAGGGTAGAAGGGTATGAATGGAAGATCAGATGATTTGTCAGGTTTTGATCTGGTTAAAGCATTCAACAAATTTGGTTTTACATTTGATGCATGGGAAACAACATCAAATGGTTTATCAGAGTAAGGTTTGAATGCAGATTTAGCAGATTTAGAAGAGTATGGTTTTGCATCTGATGAAATTACTGCTGGCAGTTTTTTAATATACGTTTGAAGAACAGATGGTAGAATGATGGTAAGTTTGGGTTTAAGAGGAGTGATAGTGTCAGATGGTTCAATTCTGGTGTAGAAATTTTTTAAGTTGAAACCAGAGAGAAGTTTGTGAGATGAAAATAGTTTACACGAAGCAGAGGGTACACACTCAGATGTCCTTGGCTTAGGTGTTGGGTAGGATTGGGAATGAGAGTTCCAGAAGATGGCTTAGGTGTTGGGGTAGGATTGGGAATGAGAATTTCAGAAGAAAGAGGTGGTTCTGGTTGGTTAACTTCAGAATTTCTGTGAGAGGGAGATATCAGAAAATCTGGGTGTATATCAGATTTTGATGAATTTGAGGATGTGGTTGGAGTGTAAGACGTGGAGGACACTTCAAAAACAGTTTTGAGAGGTGTAACGTTTAGAACCTCTGTCTCAGGGATATTGGTTTCAGATGGGTTGGTTGATTCTGATGGACTCTCAGAACATTTTGATGGAGGTGCAGATGTAGGTGGTTCTGATGAAGGTGGATCAGATGTAGGTGGATCAGATGCCACTTGATTTGATTGTATAGGTTCAGAAAGAACTTGTGCAGATGCAATAGGTTCAGATCTGTTTGATTGAGTTGTTTTTGGTTGTGATTGATTTTCTGGTTGTTGTTGTTATTGTTCAGATTATTCTGTTGGTTTTTCTGGTTGTGGTTGTTTTTCTGGTTGTTGTTGTTGTTGTTGTTGTTGTTCAGATTGTTCTGTTGGTTTTTTTGGTTGTGGTTGTTTTTCTGGTTGTTGTTGTTGTTGTTCGATTGTTTTGTTGGTTTTGTTATAGATGATGGAGTTTGATTTGCTGGTGTTGTTGTTATTGGTGTTGGTGCAGATGATTGATTAGTAGAAGGTTTTACATGTGTGGTGGAAACAGGATCAGAGGATTTTTGTGGGGAAGGAATTTTTAATGGTTCAGAATTATGAGGTGGAGCAGGAACAAATTGTTTCTGAGTAGGAGGTGGTTTTGGAATAGAATTGAATGTAGATTCATTTAAAAAACAGTTTTATTGAAAGAGGATATAGAAGATTTAGTACCTTTAATCTTGATACGCTTTGTGGGAACAGAGGGAGCGTCTCCAGATGCTTTCCTCTTGATCAGCTTCTGAGGCTTGTCAGCAACTTTGGGCTTCTTCTGAACAGTCACATCTTTTGCTTCTGATTGTCCTCTTTTCTTTGTGTTCTCATTTCCTCCATCAGGCATTGGTTCCCTTGCTCTTTTTAGAATATCTGCAGGAATTGGGGTTCCATCTGCCTTGCAAGAATCAATATACCTTACAATTATTTCCCTTGGTTCTTCAACACAGAACAATGGGTAGTTTTCAACTGGGATTCGCTTCTGACTAAGTTCAGAGATATTCATCTTCTTGGGTGCTGATGTGAGGTCCTCTACAATTTTTAGTCTATGAAGACTCTTGGCATTCAGAGGTTTCCCAACAATAGATTCAAGTTCCTCCTTGACTCCAGCAGCATACAGAGCAGTCACCAATCCATTTTCTGTCAGAATATCTAAAATTAACCTTCCAAAGGGAATCCATGTTCTGATCTTCTGACCCTTATCTTTTACAGATTCTCTTGAAGCATTAATATAATTCCATAAATGCATGAACAGAATGTAAGGAAGATCTACCTTGGTGCTTTGACTTAAACAGTACATGAAGTAGAGCTGTTCATTGTTCACATAGTCTGGAGAATTTGTAGATTTTATGTGATGAATGCATCCCATGAAAATATTTGCCCAGATTTTATAGTCAGGATTCAGATCTTTAAACTTGTTAGAGGCCTGTCCAGCAGTCATGACTTCCTCATAAACTTCTTCCATATCTACACGCCCAGCTGGAAGATGAGATACTCCATCAGTCTCCTCATATCCTATGAGTTTCCTGATCAGATCTTCTATAATTATAATCTCCTTACCTAGAACAGAAGACAAGATGAATTTGGGGTATACAGAAGCATGTATCCAGAATTCTTTCACCAGATGAGGGTAAACTGGTCCAAATAATCTGTCAAAGTATTTTACCCAGCCTTGAGCATCAACTATTGAACGAAATTCAAATCCATTTTCAACTAATGAATCAAATTCCACCATTGATTCACAGAGAACTTCAAGTTTGTCAACAGGTGTTAACAAAGTCCTTTTAGGTGTCGTATATGGAGCCACACCCATATTTGCAGAAGTAACTGCAGCCATGGTTGATTGAAACTGAGCTGCTGTAGAAGATGAGGTTGCCATTGAAGATGATTTTGACAAAGGTTTAGGGTTTTTGTGAAGAGAGAAAAGAAGACAGAAATGCATAAACTTTCTTGAGTTGTGAAAAGTGTGAAAGTGGTGAGAGATGTGGTATTTATAGAAAACAGTTAGGCATACAAATAGGCAATCAAAGCACGTTCACTCACAGCAATTAATGAAAGAGAATAAAAATCATTTCAAGCATTAATTGATTCTGACAAATTGGGGGGAAAATCAAGATTTTCACTATTCAAACTTCACCTCAAACGTCTCTTTAGTAGTGTACATGCCATCTTTGCAGATTTAGAGTGACACGTGTTTGCTTGCATGTGCTTCTGAATTCTCTTGAGAAATGAAACGTTAACCAACGTTCAGATCCTCTGAGCATTGTTAGTTCAGATTTACACAAGTAAAATAATCTGAATAAATTAACAGATGAAATACTTCAGAGCATTTAACATTTTGCATCTGTAAAATTTGCTTCTGACAAATATTATTCTGGACACAAATCCATACCAATATTTTTCAGAATAAATTTGAATCTATCTTCAACAAGGGGTTTTGTGAAAATATTTGCCCATTGATGATCTGTATCAACAAAGGCTAAGTTTATAATTCCCTTCTGAACATAGTCTCTGATGAAATGATGCTTAATTTCTATATGTTTTGCCTTAGAGTGTAAAATGGGGTTTTTAGACAAACATATAGCAGAAGTATTATCACAGAATATAGAAATGTTACTTTCAAATATCTGATAGTCTTTTAGATGACTTTTCATCCAGAGCATCTGCGTGCTACATCCAGCAGCAGCAATATATTCTGCCTCTGTAGTTGATAGTGCAATTGTGGGTTGCTTCTTGCTGTACCAAGAGATTAGATTTCTTCCTAGAAATTGACAACTTCCAGAAGTACTTTTTCTTTCCACTCTGTCTCCAGCGTAATCAGCATCACAATCCAACTAATTTGAAATCATCAGATTTTCTGTAACACAAACCCACATTAGAAGTACCTTTCAGATACCTTAGAATCCTCTTAACAGCTGTTAAGTGTGATTCTCTAGGATCTGATTGGAATCTAGCACACAAGCATACACTGAACAAAATATCAGGTCTAGAAGCAGTTAAGTAGAGAAGAGATCCTATCATACCTCTGTAGAGTTTCTGATCTACTTTCTTACTTACCTCTTCCTTGCCTAGTGAACTAGTTGGATGCATGGGAGTCTTTGCCATCTTACTATCAGTCATGTTAAATTTCTTCAGAAGTTCTTTAACATATTTTGTCTGATGAATGTAAGTGCACTCTGGAGTTTGGTTGACTTGAATTCCCTGAAAGAATCTCAATTCTCCCATCATGCTCATTTCAAATTCTTCCTGCATACATTGAGCAAACTCCTTTCCCAGCATAGTATTGGTAGATCCAAATATGATATCATCCACATATATTTGACAAATTAGAAGATCTTTCTTAAATGTTTTACAAAAGAGTGTTGTGTCCACTTTGCCTCTGATGAAATTTTTCTCCAGAAAAAAATTGCTCAATCTCTCATACCAAGCTCTGGGAGCTTGTTTTAAACCATACAAAGATTTCTTTAGTTTGAAAACATGTTCTGGAAATTTTTCACTCTCAAAACCAGGAGGCTGGTGAACATAAACTTCTTCTTCTATAATACCATTTAGAAAGGCACTTTTAACATCCATCTGATATAGAGTGATGTTATATTGTGAAGCAAATGAAATAAGAAGGCGTATAGATTCTAACCTTGCCACTAGAGCATAAGTTTCAGTGTAATCAATACCTTCTTGTTGACTGTACCCTTGAGCAACAAGCCTTGCCTTATTTCTTTCAACTTCTCCTTTCTCATTAAGCTTATTTCTGAAGACCCATTTAGTTCCAATTATGTTGAATCCTTTTGGTCTTGGAACTAAATCCCAAACATCATTTCTGGTGAACTGATTTAGCTCTTCTTGCATGGCAATAATCCAATCATTGTCTTGCAGAGCTTCATCTACAGAAGTTGGTTCAATTACTGACACCAATCCAAATAATGATGCTTCAGATGATCTGAGGAAGGATCTTGTTCTGATAGGGTCATCCTTCTTTCCAATGATAACATTCTCTGGATGAGAAGCTTTGATTCTGGAAGATGATCCTCTAATAGTTGATTCTTCAGAAATGTTTAAGTTGTTCATCTGAGAAGTCAAAGGAATTGCATCTGGCGTTGCTTCTGGTTCCTTTACTTGAGCTTTGTCTGCCTCTGAGCCTTCAGAGTCTGTGAAGACTACTTCTCTATCTGCAGAGTTTTTAGACTGCTTTGGCTTTTTAATGCCAATATTATCATCAAATCTAACATGAATAGATTCTTCCACAATCTGTGTCTCAGTATTGTATACTTTGTAGCCTTTAGAGCGTTCAGAATACCCAAGCATGAAACACTTCTGTGCTTTAAAATCAAACTTGTTCAGATTTTCTTTAGTATTCAACATATAGCAAATACATCCAAAAGGATGAAAATATGAAATGTTGGGCTTTCTATTCTTCCACAGTTCATATGGAGTCTTCTCCAGAAGAGGTCTTACAGACACTTTGTTCTGAATGTAACAGGTTGTGTTGATTGCTTTTGCCCAAAAGTGCTTTGCCAGATTAGTCCCATTGATCATGGTTCTGGCCATTTCTTGCAGAGTTCTATTTTTCCACTATACAACTCCATTTTGTTGTGGAGTTCTAGGACAGGAAAAATCATGAGCAATGCCATTTTCATTAAAGTATTTTTCAAAATATTTGTTTTCAAATTCACCACCATGATCACTTCTGACTTTTATAATTTTGAAATCTTTTTCATTCTGGACTTGTTTGCAGAAGTCAAAGAACACAGAATGTGACTCGTCCTTGTGTTTTAAGAACTTTACCCATGTCCATCTACTATAGTCATCAACAATGACTAATCCATACTTCTTGCCTCTGATGGATGCAGTTTTCACTGGTCCAAACAGATCAATATGAAGTAATTCTAGTGGTCTGGAAGTAGAAACAACATTCTTTGATTTAAAAGAGGATTTTGAAAACTTCCCTTTTTGACATGCTTCACAAAGAGCATCTGAGGTGAACTTCAGATCAGGAAGTCCTCTGACAAGATTAAGTTTATTAATCTGAGATATACGTCTTATATTAATATGCCCCAATCTTCTGTGCCAGACCCATTGCTCCTCATTAACAGACAAGAGACATTTAACATTCTGAACCTTAAGTTCTGAAAGATTTATTTTATAAATGTTGTTCTTCCTCTTTCCACTAAATAGGATTGAGCCATCCTTTTGACTAATAGTTTTACAACATTTTTTATTAAAGGTTATGTCATAACCATTGTCACTTAATTGACTTATGGACAATAGATTATGCTTTAATCCTTCTACAAGTAAAACATTAGTAATAGAGGGAAGTTTACCATTTCCAATAGTGCCAGATCCAATGATCTTGCCCTTTTGATTCCCTCCAAATTTCACATCACCTCCAGATCTAAGCTCCAGACTTTGGAACATAGACCTTTCTCCTGTCATGTGTCGCGAGCATCAAGAGTCCAGGTACCATGATTGGCGTCCTGACCTTGCTGCTAAGAACATCTGCAACATGAATTATTTTACTTTTAGGTACCCAAATCTTCTTGGTTCCTTTTGGGTTAGTTATTCTGAAGGTTTGTATAAACTTTTGTTTTTCAACATAAGGTTTATTCTGACTAGCCTTAGATTTAAACACATGAATGTTCTTTTCAGAACGAGTGTGTTCAATATCATTCAAGTGACCAAATTTAAAGTGGGAATATAAAGGAGTCTTCTTGATGATAATTTTATCAACAGGTTTTGGATTTAAATCCTTTCCAGAGGAAGATTTATATCCAATTCCTTTTCTGTTATTTCTGCTAACTCCATAGATCATAGAAGCCATTTTGCTTCTGTCTATGCTTTGAGCAAGAAACTTCTGAAAGTTGTAATCATATTTTTCAAAAATATTTTTGCATTCAGACTTAGTTTCAGAATCAGAGTCTTGTTGAGCTAATTCAGAATCATTTTTCAATCTTAAGTTCTTTTCATTTAGTTCAGCTACTTCTGATTTGAGAATATTATTCTCAGATACAAGATTGCTTTGACGCTTCTTATATTTGATCTTAATATTGTTATAGCTCTTCAAAACTTCTGATAACACTTTGATAAGTTCATCTTTAGTGAGTTTAGCCATTACCTCTTCAGCGTCAGAGTCAGATTCAGAACCTGAAATTTCTTCCTCCTGATCTTCTATGTCTGCCATCAATGCTACGTTGGCACATTCCTCTTCTGACTCAGATTCAGATTCAAATGTATCTGAATCATCCCAGGTTGCCATTAGAACCTTCTTCTTCTTATCAGATTTTCTTTTAGGCTTTTCTTTCAACAACTTTGGACATTCATTTTTATAATGTCCAGGTTCTTTACATTCGTAGCAGACAACCTCCTTTTTGCCAGATCTTCTGTATCCAGAAGATTCTTTTCTTTGGTCAGGCTTCCTGAAGTTTCTGAACTTCTTTCCTTTATGCTTCCAGAGTTTGTTTATTCTTCTGGACATCATGGATAGTTCATATTCATCTTCAGATGAGGATTCTTCAGATCTTTCCTCTATTACATGCAATGCTTTAGTAGATTTATTAGATTTTAAGGCAATTGATTTACCTTTATTTTGAGGTTCATCTTCCTCAAGTTCAATTTCATGACTCCTTAGTGAACTGATTAGTTCCTCCAAGGAAATCTTGTTCAGATCTTTATCCATTTTCAGCGCAATCACCATAGGTCTCCATCTGGTAGGTAAGCTTCTGATGATCTTTTTCACATGATCAGCAGTAGAGTATCCTTTATCCAGAACCTTTAGTCCAGCTGTAAGTATTTGAAACCTGGAGAACATAGCTTCAACAGATTCAGCTTCTTCCATCTTGAAGGCTTCATACTTCTGAATTAGAGCCAGAGCCTTTGTTTCCTTGACTTGAGAGTTTCCGTCATGAGTCATCTTTAAGGACTCAAACATGTCAAATGCAGTTTCTCTATTTGTGATCTTTTCATACTCAGTGTGAGATATTGCATTTAACAATATTGTTCTAGCCTTGTGGTGATTTCTAAATTCCTTCTTTTGGGCTTCTGTCATAGATTTTCTATCTACTTTCTTGACATTCCCATCAATGGGATGAACATATCCATCTATGACCAAATCCCATAAATCAGCATCATAACCAAGGAAAAAACTTTCAATCCTATCTTTCCAATAATCAAATTTCTCCACATCAAACATAGGGGGTTTAATGCTGATTTTGTCCCTTTCTTCATATTTGTTGTTAATGTTAGATATTGAATTATCAACCATAGTAACAACCAAATATATATCAAAGTTTTTCTCACTGGATCTTTTCTGTCACTGTGAAGTGGTAGCACACACAAAACCGGAGGTCTGATGCCAACTGAAGGTGAGAAAATACTTAGAAGGGGGGTTGAATAAGTATAAAGATAAAAACTTAGAAGTAAAAACTCAGTTATTTTTATCCCGGTTCGTTGAACTCAACTACTCCAGTCCACCCTTTCTAGAGTGATTTGCCTTTCTAAATCAAGGACTTAATCCACTATTTAATCAACTAATTACAATAGTAAGCACTAAGAACAATTGTTCAAAGTCTTCTCAAGAACTACTGATCCTAACTGGATCTTCTTAAGGTTTTCTTACAATCAAATGTAATAACAACTATAAGTGTTAAATGTAATAACAACTATAAGTGTTAAATTGCTTCTAATAAAGCTTTATCACAACTGTGATTTTTCACTTAAGATTAAGAACAAAGAAATTAATTCTAGAAAGAATATATGAGTTGTATGAGAGCTTTGATAATGATTCTTTTCAAGTGATTCGTCAACTGAAGAAGATGAGTGGAGACTTGCTTTTATAGGCACAGTGATCCAAGAGTATTTCACGTTGAGAAGTGTGTACCAAAAGGTCTGAGCCTTTTTGTCTTCACATCAAGTGATCTTTCCTAGAAGAAGAAAGCACAGAGAAATCCTTCTTGTCTGTGTTCTTGTGTCTAGCATAGATAAGGAAAGAGTCGTTTGGATATTCCAACGGACATAATCTTTGAATTCTTTTTCAACAATTTTCAGCAAGAATCATCAGAGTCTAATTTGATCAGAGCCTTCTGATGTTGGTCAGAGTTTTGCTGAATCAGAGTCTTTGCAGAAAGTGTGCTTTTAGCGTGTATAAGTTCATAGCAGAGTTTCGGGTCAGATCCTCAGTACTGGCAGCGTTAGTACTTTCAGAGTCTTCTGAAGTAACTATGCTTAAAAACTCTTCATACAAAATTCTTCATTGGTTCAGATGCTTTTGACTTGCTTCAGATTCTTCTGGAGCTTCTACTTCAGATCCTTCTGGAGACAACGCTCAGGATCTTCTGATGGCAGCGTTCAGAATCTTCTAATGAGTGCATCTGACGCTTCAGAGCCTTGCATATTTCTTATGTTCAAATCTGATTTGCTTCTGGAGTGATATTTACTTTAATATCTGCAGCAAACATTCTTAAGCAAATTTTAGAGTATATAATTCTTAATTACAAAATTTCATAATAGTTATCATCAAAACATAGAGATATTATTAAGAACCAATTTGTGTTCTTACAGTTCTTAGTTGGTGGAGCGATTTGTCTGGTTAATTTCGTTAACAAACGAGACCTCAGCCTGCTAAATAGCTATGAGGAGGTAACCCTCCATGGCCAGCTTCTTAGAGGGACTATGGCCGCTTAGGCCACGGATGTTTGAGGCAATAACAGGTTTGTGATGCCCTTAGATGTTCTAGGCCGCATGCTGTTAGCTCCTAATTTTGACGCCCGTTTAGAATAAAGGAATTCAAGATAAAAGGCCAAGGGTAAGTTGAGAACGAAAGACTCGTCGAAAGATGTAAAGCAGCCAAAAGAAAAAGTCAAAGAACTCACCTAGAAGCTAAGAGTTCGACCGCTTGCTGCTGTGGATGGTTCGTCGAAGGATTTGAAATTCAAAAGTTGGAGGGAACGATTTTTGCCAAATACTTAAAGAAGACACGTGGCACCTTATGAGCAGTAGAATTCATGCATTGTGACAAGTGGCGAGAGGAGGTGATGTTGGAGGTTATTAGAAGTTATTTTTTACTACTATAAATAGGATGTCTTAGAGATAAGCAAAGTGTGTTGTAATTTACTATTGTATAAATTACTCTTAAAATTACTCCAAGTATTCGAGCATTGAGAAAGCGAGTATTATAGAGAATGTACGTGTTGTAAACACACCATCTTTTACCTTAATGAAATTTACTATATTTTGCTTTAAACTTTACAAAGTTTTTATTGTCTTTGCACCTTTCTTCCTTACTTTCTTCCTTTCTCCTCTTTTCTTATGCAATTCCTTTCTCTTCGCCCTCAATCTAATTTCCCCTCTCTAAACAAACTTTCTTCTTTCTTTTATTGAAAGCTTTATTTTATCTTTTAAGTTATTTCGTAGTCGAATAGATGTTTCTTTAAGATTCTTTTACCCCAATACTGTTCGAGTGTGGAACTTTGATAGATTTTCAAAATAAAAGCCTTTAGCACATGTCCTAGGATCAATCTGATCGATCCTGTGAGTCACCAAAGTTAGATTTGGAAGATCAGCAGCTGTTTTCTGATTTTCAAGGGAAACAAAATGGCACGCCCAGTGGGACTGTGCTAAAAAATCTTTTTATAAAACTAAACTTATAAGAAATTTTGCAGTCGTGTTGGTCCTTTTCGTGAGAAGTACATTTTATGTTACTGAGAAGTGGTAAAGTTACCGCTGTAAACGAAGAAAGACGACCAAGACGAAACATTAGGAACATGGCTGCGGATACGAATCAGCCAGATAACCCCAACCGTCAAGGAGACGGTTCTAGTGAGGGAATAAGAGAAGATGGAGTTCCCCCTCCAATACCGTCGGTTGGAGAACAAACGGTGCTTCCTGTGAGGCCAGTACCGACACCCTCCATACTTGGGGCTGGATCGACAGTGATAAGACCTTATACTCAACCAGTGTTGGAATATATTGGCCATCAAACGTTGAATCCTCATATTTTATTAGGGGGAAGTTCGACTTCCAGGCAGTTCGGTCCTCCTGGTTTTTCACAGTCACCAAGAAATCCCCCATATGGGATGCCCACCGCTATGATGCAGGGGCTCCAAAGTGCACCTCCCATATTCTCAGACCAGGCAATGGCTTCGCCATTACAGGGGTCAGGGTCAGGCGTGAACATGGGTCGAAATCCCCAAAGCTAGAGCTTAGGGTATTCGACGCAAGGCCCCAATTTGACCAACACCTCAGTTGCTTGTTTGAGACAGCAGATGGATGAAAGTAACCTACAAATGGTTCAGACTTTGTCACAAACCATGGGTGAAATCTTTCAACCATTAATCCAAAATACAACTTAGACCAATCAACAATTGGCGGTACAACTAACAAGATTGGCTGAATTCATGGGGGTACCTCCCTTAGCCAGAAATCAAGACGCAATAGCGGATACCCCACGAGAAAACCTGGGGAATATGGCAGAAATCGACGAAGGAAACCAAGGAAGGATGGTCCCTCCTGTAGTCGAAGTGCTTAGGGAAGAGCCATTGCGAAATCAGCCCCGTGTCTTAGGAGAAAGAGACCCAGGAGTGGTTGTCGTGAATCGGAACCAAGACGCAGACAATGTAGTCCAGCAGGTTCGACAAAATAACATGGCCGTCGACAACAATCTAGCAGCCATGGTCGAGAGAATTATGGCCAGAAACGGGTTAAATACTGGGTTCGCCAGGCCAAATTACACTTCACCTATAGTAGACTATATCCTTCAGGCGGAGTTACCCCCTAGGATGAAAGTACTCAAGTTTACTAAGTTTTCGGGAGATACGACGGAATCTACCGTCGAACATGTGGCTCGTTACCTAATAGAGGCTAGAGAGATAGCGAATGATGAAAGCCTTAGAATAAAATACTTCCCAAGTTCTCTTACTAAGAATGCCTTCACCTGGTTCACAATGCTTCCCCCTAATACGGTGTGTAATTGGATCCAGTTAGAGCGTTTGTTCCATGAACAATTTTATATGGGCCAGACTAAAATTAGCTTAAAGGAACTCGCTAGTGTGAAGCGTAAGTTTTCTGAGCCAATTAAGAAGTACCTTAATAGATTCTGTTTGCTTAAAGCCAGATGCTTCACACAGGTCCCTGAACATGAGTTGGTCGAAATGGCCGCTGGGGGTCTCGACTATTCTATTAGGAAAAAGTTGGATACCCAGTATCTAAGGGACATGGCCCAACTAGCCGATCGAGTTCGGCAATTAGAAAGGCTCAAATACGAAAAGGCTAAGTTTAATAAAAATAAAAAGGTAGCTTTTGTCGAATATAATGAGAATGTCGAAGGGTTGTGTGATGAGCCTGTGAGATTCGACGATGGCGAAGTGGATCTTGCTGAACTTAAACAAGGATCACCTTACTTATGTAAAGTACTAGCTCCCCCACAGGGGAAAAGTTATGTCGAATCCGAAAAAAATGATAGGTTCCCAAAGAAAACATATACTTTTGACATCACAAAATGTGATGAAATCTTCGATTTTTTAGTTAAAGACGGACAAATAATAGTGCCTCCTGGCGCTAAAATGTCGTCCATAGAACAAAGGAAGAAAAGAGGGTTTTGTAAATACCATAATTTCCTGGGTCATAAAACGTCTCAATATTTTCTTTTCAGGGACCTTGTTCAAAATGCAATCCAGGAAGGACGGCTAAAGTTTGGAGAGAAGGCTAGCGGCCAGATGAAGGTCGACACAGACCCTCTACAAATGGCGGACGCACACTATACAGAACCAGTGGAAGCCAACATGGTCGAAGTTACTGAGGGCTGCGACTTTTCAATCGACATAACAGAAACTACTGATAATCCTATAAACGAAGTTGTGATGGCGAAGGTTACCATGAGCATCAGACAAAAGAACTGTGTGGAAATGGAAATTGATGACTGTGACCAAAGGGATGAAACCAAAAGTGCAAACAACAAGGGCAATCTAGGTTGGGAGATAGTGACCAAAGAAACTGCTGATGACTTCGTCAGAATTGATCAAGCCACTAAAGTCGCGGAGCTAGGCCTGAAGAAGCTTAATTTGGTTGAAGAAGTTGAAATTAACATGGTAGAGATCACCCAACATGAAGATGTAGCGGATAGTGAGTCGAATTACCAAAGGACACACACTAGGGAAACATACCCAGAGCAGGAAGAATCGATCGTTGCTTTCCTTCACCGTTGCCAAGAGAGAGGTTCTAGTGTGATGCTTTGTTCCCGATGCAGCGCCATATTTGACAAAAAGGCCGCACAGAAGCTAGAGGGAACACGAAGGCTAAGGAAAGATAACGAAAGGCCCAGATTCGACCCTCGAAGAGGCCTTCAAAAACGATCTGACCCCCGCATAAGGCCTCCTACCAACAAACCGACTAGTTTTAAGCCCAATGCTGAGGCCACTGATGGAAAGTGGACAAAGCCCAATGAAAATAGGCAGCATGGGCAAAAGAGGTGGAAGAATTTCGAAGTGCAACGGGGATCTTCGTTAAGCTATCGAAAAGAGTTTCAGTCTTCAAAGGCTACCCATGTATCAGAAAATTATAAAGGAAAAAATCCCATGTCTCGATCACAATGGAGACGAGAATAGAGAAAAAGAAAAGCACTCAGGGAAGGTGCACAAAGGGACCAACTACAATCCAGTACCAACGTTCCCGTCGAACATGAGGGACGAACGAGAGCATTTGGGAAGACACCTGTAGGACGAAAGTTGTTTTCGACACAGGTCGAAGAGCAGAGGAAATCGGTCGAGGTCGATGACAAAATGACCGATAATTTTGATGAAGACTCTGACGATACTTTGGATATTTTGGTCAACGTAGTATCAGTGATGCCCCGGGAATTTGACAGGATTTCCGTGGTTGAAAACTTGGACCTCTATACGAACTGGGAGATGACGACTCATAAGTCGGTATGTTACTATGTGATGAACAATGGCTGCGTCGAGGAGCAAAATGCATTCTTCAAACGGCCCACAGAGGCGATGAAGAATCATCTGAAGCCTCTTTATATTACGACACAAGTAGAGAAGGTCCCAGTTAACAAAATCTTGGTGGATTGCGGCGCTACGGTGAACCTAATGCCGCATTTTCTGTTGAACAAAATTGGAAAAGATGAGATAGACATCAAGCTGCACAACATGGTATTATCAAATTATGAAGGTAAAGTGGGTTCGACCATGGGGGTCATTCAAGTGAATGTCACGGTCGGAACCATTACCCTCCCAACTGTCTTCATGGTGGTAGATGTAACACCCCACTTCCCAAATTA
This sequence comes from Lathyrus sativus, assembly GCA_963859935.3. Lineage (NCBI taxonomy): Eukaryota > Viridiplantae > Streptophyta > Magnoliopsida > Fabales > Fabaceae > Lathyrus > Lathyrus sativus. The sequence goes on from OZ012735.1 coordinate 264,278,309, forward strand.
AATAAAATATAAACATTAAAAATAAACATCAGAGTTTTCACCAAAATAGTGGGATATCACATCACCAAATTTTTATAAAAATACTTTATTAATTATTCTCAAAAATAATACAGCGGAAAACATTATTCCAACATTCTCGGTCATCCGCCAAATTTCATAAAATCTATATTATTATAATTCACAAAAAAAAGTGATACGTCACAGGATTACAACAAGTTTGACATAAAACAATTAAAACACCCATATCCCGTGTTACGTATCAGAGCATCCTAGACTCGACTGGCACACCACCATCCAAGTTATCTAAGTACCTGGATTATTTGTACTTCCGGAGAAGCACAGACACAACAACAACCAAGGGGTGAGAAAACATGATCAAAAATATATTGGTAATGTAATACATGTAAACAAGGTAGTAAAACACACCACCACACCAATACTCACCCCAACAACTCCATATAACGAACCTACTGTTCAAATTACAATATAACATATTATAATGCAAATATGCAACTCAACACCATGCATGCGGTACCGACTCATTGGTTCATTCAATCGAACCTGGATAGATCACTTACGCTCCTTCTGAGACATGATCTATCCCCCACCATTCTCCACAAAGGAGTACGGATGAATCACTTACGCTCCTCCTGAGACATGATTCATCCCACCAAAACACCATGATATGCACACACCAATGCATAACTATCATATTTAGGCACACTAAGTGCACACGATCCTCCTGATCATATCATCATACATCAATGCATATATGTGTAGATATATTACACCAACACCATATAAATCAATCAGATAGTAAACAAATTCATACTATAACACCATATATAACCACATCCCAACACCCGGGAACACACGATCCTACTGATCACTACATACATATACGTTAACTAATTGTCCACCAACAATATTAAGGGAAATGAGTACTATCACCCAGTACACAGGTTAGATCCCACACTCATCATCCTTACAATGCATCAAGGCCAGAAAGATCACCCCAGACCAATGCTCAAGGCCAAACATCACCAAAGTCACATTTTGGTTCTGCTACGCTCGCTGGCATTCGCTAGGTGAAGCTTCGCCAACACTCGCCAGGCGAAGCCCAACGAATGCTGCGAATCACCAACTTCCCCACAGTTCTGCAGTACTATTCTAGGCCAAATCAAACTTATCATCTCAACTCAAATTCTCAGTCTACTCTAGTACCAACCTTGTACATTACCGTAACTAAATCGGTTCCTAAATCTTATTCCCAAAGTCATCACTTAAACATTCTACCGATGCCTTAAAAGGTCATACAGAATCTCCCTAAAAACCTTAAACCCAACCTATACGCCAAATTAACCAAAAACAACAATTCATCAACATTGACCTATACTCCATCGCTATCAATTACTAGTTATCATCAAACACAAACACACCATTATACTTACCAATTATCATATACTTCCTACTCTAGAACCAACATTACGGTACATTACCTACACTTCAGAGTTACTCTGAATCTCACCAAGGTCCTAACCAGAGTCACTAACAACATCATAGCGAACAACACATAATTTTCCCAAATTTATAATCATGGTCATTACCAACGCTACAATAACAACACAAAATCTCACCAAAACTCTATTCATAGTTACTATCAACACTGCAGTAACAACATATAATCTCACTAATATCACCATAATATATATATACCAAATTCACCAATACCAATCAACAATTCATCAATATCAAGCATCAATTTATCATTAGCAACAACAATAACAAGCATGCCAATATAAAACTTCATAGATCGACATTTTCCTACGGGGTTAAGGAATCCCCTCTACCCTATACATGTATATATACCATCCCAATCAAGTTTCTCCCCCCTTACCTGGATAATTATTCTGATCGGTGATAAATTCCTCCAAGATTCTTCATCCCTAGCCTTTTCCCTTTCTCTTTGTTCTTCGCTCTTCTCTATTCTCCCAATTTCCCTTCTCACGGTTTCTATCGTGCCTTTTCATATTTCCATTCTAACTTCCACATAACCCTTCCACTTCTTATTTTACTTATTCCAACCACTAATATTCCCAATAATAATTCTAATAAAAATAATAATAATAATAATAATAATAATAATAATAATATAATACTATTGTAATATTATAGTAATATTCAACATAATAATAATAATAGTAATACACCCAACAATAATTATAATTATAATAATAATAATACTAATGATAATAATAACAATTATATTAATACTAATAATAAAATAATATTAATAATAATAATCTTAATATTAATAATACTAATATAATATTACTAATATTAATAATACTAATCATAATAATCCTAATAATAATAATAATATTATTATTATTATTATTATTATCTCACCAAAATAATAATAATAATAATAATAATAATAATAATAATAATAATAATAATAATAATAATAGTAATAATATTATTATCTCACCAAAATAATAATAATATTAATAATACTAATAAATATAATAATATATAATAATAATAATAATACCCCCACCAATATTACTATTATTCATTATATTATCATATTCACATCAAAAATCATAATAATATAATAACTATATTAATAATAATATCATATTCTCCATATTAATAATATTACTACAAATATTAATAATAATCATAAATAAAATTATAATAATAATAATAATAATAATAATAATAATAATAATAATAATAATAATAATAATAATAATAATAATAATAATAATAATAATAATAATAATAATAATAATAATACCACCACCAATATTACTATTATTTCTTATATTATTATAAACTCACCAAATTACCACCAATGATCCTCCCATCTCAGGGACACCCACCAAACATCATCAAATACACCTACCAAAGGGCACATCAACATATAATATTTAAAATAATAGTAAAATGACTAAATAATTAAAATGGGTGTTACAACTCTCCCCCACTTTAATTATTTTCGTCCTCGAAAATTACCTGATGGAAATAATTCCGGATACGCTCCCCGCATCCTTTATTCCAATTCTCAGGTCACACTGCCTTCTGCAGAACCTCCCCATACTACTTTCACCAAAGATATCTCCTCCCTTCGGAGTTGTTCCTCGCTCGCCAAAACGAACTAGCAATGCCTCAACAATCGGAATATTTAATCCACTCCTAACAATTCAAATTAAAATTATGTCTTTACAAATTCTTTGGAAATCTCAACACCAATTTCGTGAAAATACTATCTAATTTCCACTCTGGAATATTTAACGACTGCATCAGACTCAACGGTCTCTGATGTTCACTCTTCGAATTCCTACAATTCTAACCAGCATATTCCACCTCAACTACTCCTCCCCTTATCCATGGTCTCCAAAACAATCTACTCAAATTCGGTTACTTCTTCAAAGCACCGGGATGGATACTCCACCTACCTCAATGTATTTCTTCACGAGTACTCCTACTCCCCTCAACAACATCTGGTACACATACCCTATCATAACACATCATGGTACTATTTCCACAAACCCGACAATCCACTCTTCGACTCTAATTTATCATTTTCAACTAATTCACTACTCAACCCAGGTTTCTGACTTTCTCGATTTTGCTCAAGGATATCACTAGTCAGATCTTAATAATAAAAGCTTAACTCCATAAGAAGTCTCCTTACTCACAAAACTCATATTATGAAATTGCTCAATTAGTTCTAACTCTTTTCACCATCATCTTCGGTATATGCAAATATTTCTAACTCACTGCATCATCTACCATGTCCGCTTTACCCGAATGGTAATTCAACTCGAAGTCGTACTCTTTTCGAAGTCCCAATTATTTCCTATGCCTCATATTCGTCTTATTCAAATTAAACAAACACCTTAAACTCTTAAGATCACCAAACATCTCCGATCTTAGTCTGAACTTTTGAAGACTCCGACTCCGGTACAATCACAATAGTAACCAACTCTAAATCACTGGTCGGATGATTTCTCTTATACACTTCAAGTTGCCTTTTGCATAATTGAAACTCGCTGAAGTTGTCTTTAGCAAATCCCCTAATTATATCAACAAGCATCACAAACACCACAATTAGTTCTATCGGATTCGGCAGAACTTTCCTTACGGAAGTATATCACCGCTCTTTTTCCAACACTGATAACTCCAGTTCCTTATGCTCAACATAATCCTCTATACTCTTCGAATACCTTAAAATATCATTTATTAACACAACCATCGCCTTATATAAATAATTAAAGAAGATCCCATGCCAAGTGGACAAACAAGTTGTGAGTTATAGCGGGAACACATACCATACTGCTCGTCCTTACCACAACATTCAAACACACTTCATCAATAAATAGATTAAATCTATGTTAATACTTCACCATCTCATAGATAATTTGAATAGCTTTCCAACACTTTGAACCGCGCGTCATTCCGAGTTACGGTTCTCCTGTTACGGCAAAAACACCAGAATAACATTTTCTGCCCAGGACCCCTTCGCCAGGCGAACACCGCAGCGAATATGGACGTTCGCCAGTATGCTCGCCAGGCGAACATGACAGTCCCAAAATCCTCTTTTCGACCGTTACCCGACTTCCGAGTGTCCGATTTCGATTCCGTAAAAAGCTGCGATCTCGGAATTTAACGTACAACAACAATTTTATACTTAGGAAGCCATCCAACACATTTTAAATCTATGAATAATTTAAAACTCAATTACTTCCAATCTCAACAGCAGATCTTTAAGCCTCCTAATACGATAGCACTTTTGACCTTCGTCCCATCCACCACAAGAACTCTACTCGAGATCACATGACCAAGGGACTCACATCCCTCGATCAATTGTTCCATCAAATCATTAACTCTTGGAAGCGAACACCTATCCTTGATAGTCACCCTGTTCACTTATCTATAGTTCACCCAAAGCTTCACAAAACCTTCTATCTGTCTAACCAACAAAATTGGTGCACATTACGGTAGCACACTCAAACAAAAGAACCTCTCTCCTAGAAGGTCTTCAAGTTGACTCTTCAACTTCTCCAATCCCAACGAAAACACACCATATGGAGTCACTAATATCGGACTCGTTCCAACAACAAAGTCAACGTGTGAGCTTTACTTCACACTTCGATAGTAAATCACCTACCTCATCCGGAAACCTCCGGCAATCGCAAATAATTGACAAATCCCAATTTTTCTCACTTTCCTTCTCATTCCAAGTTTCAGTCAAAATAGACACTTCAACACCGTCTTACGCCAAATTCCTCAAAATAATCCCTTAAGCACTTAGCTTAACTCAAGACTATTCACTGCTCATGCCACCCAAGCTTGCAAGACACGTCTATCCCATCCAACCCAATCTCGTCCAGTATTAACAAGAGATTAAGGGTGATCAGTTCCTCAATTTGTTAATAGACAGCTGAAATCATGATGGGGTACAAACCATCTTTACCAACTATTATATCATTCCTCCACACCATAAGCCACCAAATTGTAGCTTTCCGGAGAAATACAACTTCTCCCCCATTGGAATCATTCCACTTCTACCGACAAACTTAACCAACAACATGTATCGACAGTGTTTTTACGCACATGTCGCATACTAGGGAACAACAACACTAGACAACATTGGCTGGACGGACCGACCTGCTCTGATACCAATTGTAACACCCCACTTCCCAAATTAAATAAAATATAAACATTAAAAATAAACATCAGAGTTTTCACCAAAATAGTGGGATATCACATCACCAAATTTTTATAAAAATACTTTATTAATTATTCTCAAAAATAATACAGCGGAAAACATTATTCCAACATTCTCGGCCATCCGCCAAATTTCATAAAATCTATATTATTATAATTCACAAAAAAAAGTGATACGTCACAGGATTACAACAAGTTTGACATAAAACAATTAAAACACCCATATCCCGTGTTACGTATCAGAGCATCCTAGACTCGACTGGCACACCACCATCCAAGCTATCTAAGTACCTGGATTATCTGTACTTCCGGAGAAGCACAGACACAACAACAACCAAGGGGTGAGAAAACATGATCAAAAATATATTGGTAATGTAATACATGTAAACAAGGTAGTAAAACACACTACCACACCAATACTCATCCCAACAACTCCATATAACGAACCTACTGTTCAAATTACAATATAACATATTATAATGCAAATATGCAACTCAACACCATGCATGCGGTACCGACTCATTGGTTCATTCAATCGAACTTGGATAGATCACTTACGCTCCTCCTGAGACATGATCTATCCCCCACCATTCTCCACAAAGGAGTACGGATGAATCACTTACGCTCCTCCTGAGACATGATTCATCCCACCAAAACACCATGATATGCACACACCAATGCATAACTATCATATTTAGGCACACTAAGTGCACACGATCCTCCTGATCATATCATCATACATCAATGCATATATGTGTGTAGATATATTACACCAACACCATATAAATCAATCAGATAGTAAACAAATTCATACTATAACACCATATATAACCACATCCCAACACCCGGGAACACACGATCCTACTGATCACTACATACATATACGTTAACTAATTGTCCACCAACAATATTAAGGGAAATGAGTACTATCACCCAGTACACAGGTTAGATCCCACACTCATCATCCTTACAATGCATCAAGGCCAGAAAGATCACCCCAGACCAATGCTCAAGGCCAAACATCACCAAAGTCACATTCTGGTTCTGCTACGCTCGCTGGCATTCGCTAGGCGAAGCTTCGCCAACACTCGCCAGGCGAAGCCCAGCGAATGCTGCGATTCACCAACTTCCCCACAGTTCTGCAGTACTATTCTAGGCCAAATCAAACTTATCATCTCAACTCAAATTCTCAGCCTACTCTAGTACCAACCTTGTACATTACCGTAACTAAATCGGTTCCTAAGTCTTATTCCCAAAGTCATCGCTTAAACATTCTACCGATGCCTTAAAAGGTCATACAGAATCTCCCTAAAAACCTTAAACCCAGCCTATACGCCAAATTAACCAAAAACAACAATTCATCAACATTGACCTATACTCCATCGCTATCAATTACTAGTTATCATCAAACACAAACACACCATTATACTTACCAATTATCATATACTTCCTACTCTAGAACCAACATTACGGTACATTACCTACACTTCAGAGTTACTCTGAATCTCACCAAGGTCCTAACCAGAGTCACTAACAACATCACAGCGAACAACACATAATTTTCCCAAATTTATAATCATGGTCATTACCAACGCTACAATAACAACACAAAATCTCACCAAAACTCTATTCATAGTTACTATCAACACTGCAGTAACAACATATAATCTCACTAATATCACCATAATATATATACCAAATTCACCAATACCAATCAACAATTCATCAATATCAAGCATCAATTTATCATTAGCAACAACAATAACAAACATGCCAATATAAAACTTCATAGATCGACATTTTCCTACGGGGTTAAGGAATCCCCTCTACCCTATACATGTATATATACCATCCCAATCAAGTTTCTCCCCCCTTACCTGGATAATTATTCTGATCGGTGATAAATTCCTCCAAGATTCTTCATCCCTAGCCTTTCCCTTTCTCTTTGTTCTTCGCTCTTCTCTATTCTCCCAATTTCCCTTCTCACGGTTTCTATCGTGCCTTTTCATATTTCCATTCTAACTTCCCCATAACCCTTCCACTTCTTATTTTACTTATTCCAACCACTAATATTCCCAATAATAATTCTAATAATAATAATAATAATAATAATAATAATAATAATAATAATAATAATAATAATAATAATATAATACTATTGTAATATTATAGTAATATTCAACATAATAATAATAATAGTAATACACCCAACAATAATTATAATTATAATAATAATAATACTAATGATAATAATAACAATTATATTAATACTAATAATAAAATAATATTAATAATAATAATCTTAATATTAATAATACTAATATAATATTACTAATATTAATAATACTAATCATAATAATACTATTAATAATAATAATAATAATAATAATAATAATAATAATAATAATAATAATAATAATAATAATAATAATAATAATAATAATAATAATAATAATAATATTATCTCACCAAAATAATAATAATAATAATAGTAATAATATTATTATCTCACCAAAATAATAATAATATTAATAATACTAATAAATATAATAATATATAATAATAATAATAATACCCCCACCAATATTACTATTATTCATTATATTATCATATTCACACCAAAAATCATAATAATATAATAACTATATTAATAATAATATCATATTCTCCATATTAATAATATTACTACAAATATTAATAATAATCATAAATATTATAATAATAATAATAATAATAATAATAATAATAATAATAATAATAATAATAATAATAATAATAATAATAATAATAATAATAATAATAATAATAATAATAATAATAATAATAATAATAATACCACCACCAATATTACTATTATTTCTTATATTATTATAAACTCACCAAATTACCACCAATGATCCTCCCATCTCAGGGACACCCACCAAACATCATCAAATACACCCTACCAAAGGGAACATCAACATATAATATTTAAAATAATAGTAAAATGACTAAATAATTAAAATGGGTGTTACAGTAGAGACCACTGCCAACTATAATCTATTGCTTGGAAGAGAATGGATCCATGGAGTGGGGGCAGTGCCATCTTCGATGCATCAAAGGACCGCCATCTGGAGACCTGATGGCATCGTTGAAAATATTGAAGCAGATCAAGGATATTTCAAAGCACCTATAAACCATATTGGTAGAAGACAGTTCGACAAACATTTGGCCAGTATAGGCCCATGCGAACCTGCAGATTTTGAATTTACACCAAATGACGAAGTGTATTGCTCACTTTATCTGCATCCCGTCGAAGGTTTCCGATGGGACAAGGAAGTGCCAGGTGAGAGGCTACCGTACCTTGGCGAACTTCCCATAAACCCCACTGGATGGGGAAGTGAATTTAGTAATGATGACTGAAGCCATGGCGCTTCAAAGGATTTTGGCCTACGTGGCCGAAACTAAGCTACAAACGGCTTTGGAGGCCGGTAATAAAAAAATGGCTGAGAGAGCCAACGAAGAATCTGAACAAATAGGCTCAGGTGGGCGTTTCGACCCCCAAGCCTCCCGACAAGATTCAGTACGAAGGGCAAAGACTCGACGCCATCTATGACGATGAGCCTTTGGGTTTTGAAAAAGATCCCTTGGCCAACGATGTTAAAATGTTGGCGCAAGATCCATTGGAGGAAGTGGATCTGGGAGATGGAGTGATCAAAAGGCCAACGTATATCATCACCAACCTCGACCCCCAATTCAGGGTCGAAACCATCCAGTTGCTGCGAGAGTACATGGATTGTTTTGCTTGGGACTATGATGAAATGTCAGGTCTAAAGAGAGATCTAGTCGAGCATAGGCTACCAATCAAGCCTAGAAAAAAACCAATCAAACAGAACCCAAGACGTTTCGCCCCTGAGATCCTCTCAAAGATAAAGGAAGAAATCAAAAGACTCCTCCCATGCAAGTTCATCCGTACAACCAGGTATGTCGAATGGCTAGCAAACATTGTACCAGTCATTAAGAAAAATGGATCCTTAAGAGTTTGCATAGACTTTAGGGATTTAAATTCAGCAACCCCTAAAGATGAGTATTCGATGCCAGTGGCAGAAATGCTAGTCGACTCAGCCGCTGGCCACGAGTACCTTAGCATGTTGGATGAATATTATGGTTACAACTATATTTTTATTGCTCAGGATGACGTTCCTAAAACGGCGTTCCGTTGCCCAGGGGTCTTAGGCACTTACGAATGGGTAGTGATGCTTTTTGGCCTGAAGAATGCTGGGGCAACGTACCAGCGGGCGATGAATTCAATTTTTCATGATTACATTGAGTCCTTTATGCAGATATATATTGATGACATTGTGATAAAATCTGTATCAGGAGAAGCTCATGTAGAACATCTGCGCAAGTCCTTCATAAGGATGAGGAAGTTTGGCCTCAAAATGAATCCCATCAAGTGTGCATTTTGCGTACAAGCAGAAGATTTTTTGGGTTTCATAGTCCACAAAAAGGGGATCGAAATCAACCAAAACAAAACAAAGGCCATCATGGAAGCGAAAGCGCCATCCAACAAAAAGGAACTACAATCCTTGCTGGGTAAAATAAATTTCTTAAGAAGGTTCATATCGAACCTCAGTGGGAAAACGCAGGCCTTCTCACCATTGCTTCGAGCCACTAGGGAGAAGTTCGAATGGAGGAAAGATCAACAAGAAGCTTTTGACAAAATCAAAGACTACTTGACTCACCCTCCAGTCCTTTCACCTCCATGTCGAAATAAAAGCATGAGACTGTACATAGTAGCGTCAGACAAAAATCTAGGGAGCATGCTTGCTCAAGAGGACGGAAATGGCGTCGAAAGAGCCATTTACTGCCTTAGTAGAGTTTTAAATGATGCAGAAACTAGGTATAGCGAGATAGAGAAATTATGCTTATGTTTGTATTTCTCATGTATGAAGTTGAAGCAATATATAAAACCAGTTGATGTTTATGTTTCGTCGCATTTTGATATTATTAAACATATGTTGTCCAAGCCTATCTTGCATAGTCGAATTGGTAAATAGGCATTAGCATTAACTGAGTACTCACTAACATATAGACCGTTAAAAGCGGTCAAAGGTCAAATAGTGGCAGACTTCATCGTCGACCACTCCATAAATGAAAGTACCCTGAACATTGTTGAACTAGAGCCTTAGAAGCTATACTTCGACGGATCTAGTCACAAGAACGGGACAGGCATAGGTCTGCTGATCATTTCTCCTGATAAAATTCCAACAAAATTCAAGTATAGAGTCGAGGGCCTATTGTTGCACCCCAAAATTTGACCAACAATTATTTATTCACTGAGTGTTTGAAAATGGATACCTTCATCAGACAGTTCAAGAGATCCTCAGAAGAAGTGGTTTAAAACCAGGGTTGTGTGCTTCATAGCTTGAGAGTTGTGGGTGCCCCTCAGATGGTTCTGAGACTTTGAGAATGAATTTGATGTTTTGGGAAAGCCTATGAGATGTCTTGATAGCCTTCATGAAGCCCAGAGAAGTCATTGTGCAAGAGTTCAGAAGATTCAACCATGAATGATGAATTAGGGTTTTGACTGGGTCAACCCTAGGATAACTGAAGATTTGGGAAAGGTTGAGACCCAATCCAAGGGCCATGAGATCATGGAATGATGCATAGAGATGATATAAAGATGATTCCTAGGCCAACTCATCATGAGTGAGGAGTTTGAGAAGTTTCAAGTCAGGGTCCCCAGGGATTGTCAGTGAGAAACCCTAATTTGATCCCTATCTTCCAGGCAGTTTTAGCTCAAGATATGATTGATATCTCACCTTCCCCATAACATGAATGTTGTAGAGATTGTTCTAAGCTTTAATTTGAGTGATGGAAGTCCTTGATAGGAGTTACAGAGCTCAAGATATGGTTTTGACAAATTACAGGTCAGCAGAGGTGTGTGAATCTGGGTCCTTGAAAGTCACCCAACTTGCAGACAACTTTTGCCCTAGTAGGGTGATTCCTATGACTTCTTGGTCAACATGAATGTTGAAGAGCATCTTCTTAGCTTTAATTTGAGTGGTAGAAGTCCTTGATTGGATTTGTGGAACTCAACTTATGGTTTGAACAAGACAGGGGTATTTTGGTCATTTGTCAGTTATAGGTCATTTTAGCCAATGCCTAAAACTCCTATTTCCAAGCCTCAAATGAAAAAACTCAAAACATGAAAGTTGTTCAAAATGTGATTTTAAGTCTAGAAAGAAGGTCACAAATTGTTGGAAAAGCTCATAGCATGAAGTTACATGATTGGTTAAAAATGAACTAAAAATGGCATATAAGTTTGAAAAGTTGAATTTGAAAATTGATTTGGAAGATCCACAAATCCAAAATAGGTCATCCAATATATCATTTTGATTGGAAACATCATTTTGAGAACATTGGTTTAGCTAGAATTTTGATTTGAAGCTTTAAAATGGGTGATGCTTTGAAAACTTGTTACTTGAAAAAGAAGGCAATGTTGAAAAACCTTACACAAGCCAAAGATGAGCTTGTTTTTCACTCATCCACACTCAATATATCTCATAAGGAGAATTTGGCACAAAATGGTAAGGCATAAGGCATGGGATATGAGATTTCCAACTTGTCCCCACATGAGATTTTCAAGAACTTTCCACCATATTCTAGATGAATCTAGAAGTGTCTAATGATCATTATAAGAAGAGGGCCATGAAGAGAGTTCAAGGTTGGTGATAGAGAGAGATTTCAGGAGAGAGAGAGAGAGAGAGAGAAACAGCCATTGAAGTTCTTCCTTCAAGTTCAAGCAATCCAAGAAACCTTTCACTACAAGGCTTCTTCTCCAAAACCAGTGCAAACAGAATCATTTCCACCATTGGAGGATCATCCTGAAGCAATTACAAGGCTAGCAACCTTCTCCACGAGCACCTACCATCATCTCTTGACAGGTTGGTTTCCCTCCCTAATCCTCTTAATTTATTTAGTTTCAGTTCATTTTTTAGGTGTAGAATTAACATGCTAGGATAGAAGATCAAATTCTGAGAGTTTGAGAGCTCTGTAGGTAGATCCATGGCAGGTGAGTGATTCTTTAATCTCCAAGAACTAGCTGTTTAGGGAGTTTTAATTAGCATGGATTAGGTTAGAGTAACTAGGGTAGCATGAAGAGCAAGTTCAGATCCTTAGGTTGAAGTTTCACCATGGTTGATCTCAGATGAACATGGTGGAACCATGATCTTAAGGTCTTCTGTTAGGATGATCTAGGGAGAATTAGGGGAAAGTACACGTATGGCTGTGTTCCTCTTGATTAGTAGAATATTTTTCGCTTTGGAATCGTGGCATTTCGTGGCCTGAGCAGAGAGAACGAGTGAGGAGAAGATTGGTGCATGGAGAGAGGGTTTCTGAAAACCCTAGGTCAGTTTGGGGACGATGGCTGTTGGCCGTTGGATGAGTCCCCAGCTTTGGACCTTTTCCATTCATCGTGTGGCCAGGATTCATAATGAAAACGGAGGGAAACCTCCTCGCTGCAACGCAGTGTTTCATTAAAGCTGGGACCTGGGCCTGGGTCCAGCTTGCTACGCGCACCCCCCCTTTAGCCCATTCTGAATATTGAGCTGGCGCGTGTGGCTATTCACACCCCCCCTCCCTTTTATTTGTTTTAATTTCTTTTATTTTCTTTTAATATTTTTCTGTTTTAAAAATTCATAAATAATTGATAAATAACTCTTTTTTGTCCATTCTTTTTTCTATGATTAGATAATTTTGTGTAGAAAAATATAAAAATAAAAATGGAATTTTATTTTTAATGTAGAATTTTTAGTGGTATTTTCTTTAATATAGTATATTTTCTTTCTTTTAGTTGATGCATGATTTTGCAAGAATTGTTTTAGGACCTTCCTTTAGTCTTTTTAATCCATTCTTTTTTGTGTAATTAGATGATGAATCATAGTTCCCCATAGGATTTATTCTAGAATTTTAGAATTAAATTTTGATTAGTTTAATTGGGGTAGATGTAGGGTATCCTAATTAGGGTTTAGGGTGTGCCTAGGTGAAGGAATTCACTTTCTTTGAATAAGTTTTGTCTTGATTTTTAGGTAGAGGCCTATGTGGATGTTATGGGTAGATGTTGTAGACCCTTGTGAATAATTGTTAGATTTTTCCCCCTTGGTTTAGTATTTTTAGGTATTTTCTGAAGTTGCCTATTGATTTTGTCTCCCCTGTGGTTATCTGTTCATCTTTGGGGTTCATTGTGGGGAATTTGTTGTGGGGCTTGTGTTGTCTTGAAGACCTTGATGGAGAGCATCATGAAGAGAAGATTGTAGATCAAGATTCAGAGACCCAGAGCTTGGCTTGTCCCCTGTCTGTGAGGTTTGAGATCCTGAAGTTTGAAGGAAGTTCATGGTACTTTCCTGAGGAAGGCACTATGAATGACTTTCATTCTTTCTTCTCACCTCTTTCTCAAGTGTCCAATGATGTTGGAGCCAACTTGTGAGTTTAATTTCTCCTGAGGAGGAATGTAAACTGATCACATGTTGTTGAGCCACATGGGATACGACTCCTAAGTGAAAGCCTCCTAGTACTTTCCTGAGGAAGGTCCTATGGGTCTATTCACTTAGTTCCATTAGTTTATCTAGGATTTCTCAAGTATCCAATGATGTTGGAACCAACTTGTGAGTTTAATTTCTCCTGAGGAGGAATGTAAACTGATCACAGTTGTTGAGCCACATAGGATACAACTCCTAAGTGGAAGCCTCCTAGTACTTTCCTGAGGAAGGTCCTATGAGTCTGTTCATTTAGTTCCACTAGTTCAGATAGGATTTCCTAAATATCCAGTGATGTTGGAGCCTGCTTGTGAGTTTAGTTTCTCCTGAGGAGGAATATAAACTGATCACAGTGGTTGAGCCACATAGGGTATGACTCCTGAGTATACACCTCCTAGTGTTCTCCTGAGGAAGACACTATGAGTCTGCTTGCTTAGCTCCCTTTCTTTGGTAAGCTTGTTCTGAAGCTTGAAGACTGGGATTGATTCTCTTGTTTAGGGTCTTGCTTTAGTGCTTAGATTTGATCAGATTTTGTTTTAGGATAGGAGGGTAGATTCTTTCTTTCTCAAGCATGTGTGTTTGTTTGCCTGAGGGCACTTCATTTCCTTTATCTGGTTCTTTGCTTGATAGTATGTTGTTTATCTTCAGTATGATTACTGTTATTTCATGACTGGCTTGAGGTCGAGACGAGCTTGTGGAGGCTGAAGCCCCACACACATTTCCTCCCTCACTTGCATTGCATGCATTTCACTGTTAAAGTTGATGCTTTTTGTCTGTTTTGATGTATCATTGACATGATCCCTTAGGACTCTCATTTCCTTTGATAAGGATTTGATGATAGACTTTTAGGTTGAAACCTATGCATGACAACATCTAGAAGTTCCCTGTTCAAACCTCAACCATAGGATGAATCCATGGCATGATAACAGTAGGACTTGATAGTTTCCCTCCTAGTTGGGCCTGTTCTCTTCTCATCTCGAAGCAGTTTAAAACACAGTAATCATGAATGATTTCTTTCGTACGCTACGAGCCTTAAGCTATCTGAGAAAGGATGCATTCACTCTCAGGTCATAGTCTCTAGTGCGGTTGAGATCGCAAACACAATAAAAAACACTTCTTTTAGGAGATAATCCGTAGTGTCCCGAACTACGTTTGCTCTGATCTTTCATACCAGATGAAAGTACGTAGGCATAGGATGCGATATCCTAGCAAGCAACCTTTCCCCCATCTTTCCCCGTAGTTAGTCGAACTACGTTGACTCTGATTTCTCATTCTCTGATGAGAATACGTAGGCATAAAGTGCGACGCTTTGCCGAGTCACTTTTCTTTTCTTTTTCAGCCAGCCTTGATAGGTAGATAGATTATAACCAACCCGTCCAAGTAAACAAACAAGCGAGGATCCCGTCGAGTACGACGGACGTGAGGGGTGCTAATACCTTCCCCTTGCGTAACCGACTCCCGAACCCAGACAATGGTTGCGATGACCTTGTCTTACCCTTCTTTCGTCAGGTTTTTCCGATCGTTTCCTTTCCCGCTCTGAGGGATAAATAACGAAAGGTGGCGACTCTTCTGTTTTGCCGGCACCTTATTTTCGCGCAAGCGACAGCTGGCGACTCTGCTGGGGACTTATAGCATCTAGGGACTTTTCCCATCCCTTATGCTGGGACCGTTTCCCATCCCCTACGCGAGTCAATCCTATCGTTTGTGTGTTTGCTTGTTGGGTTGCGTTTATTTATCGCATTTTTACTTCCCGCATTTTATTTCCCGCATTTTATTTCCAGTTCGATATGATTATCTGTGCTGCTGTGGGAGAGGGATGTTACTGTGAGTGAGAAGCCGGACCTGGGCTTGAGTACACACCTAGATATAGTTGCGGAGAAGTAGTAGACGAACCTGTCTGCTGAGCAGGCACAGTTCCCTATGAAAATCTGCGCTCAGACGAGATTCTTGCAGAGGTGCTCCTTTCCGGTCCTGAGGATCTGAGGGGAGTCCAGACGTGAGGATTGTCGACTCTGGGGACCGATCATTTGGAAGTCAGCTAAGAGAGGCCTCTTCATGACTTGACGATGCCACTCCTTCTGGGAATCGTATTGTCACTCATGAAAGTCTGTGACGCTGATAACCGCATAGGATGCCGTACCTTTGTCCGTGGATTAGGTCCATACCTGTGAGTGGGGTTGGGATATTGCAGGAAACTTTGACCTCCAGACTACCTGGTTTTCTCGACAGTGAATCAGTTACGTTGGGTTCTCAGTTGCAGATATGTTCTTGATAGAGCGAGAGTTTGATCAGAGGATCTTATCATCGGGTGTTTGTTTGTTCTTGATAGAGCAGGCCTTGATCAGTATATTATCGTCAGTGGTTTGTTCTGGATGGAGCAGATTTTTGAGTAAGGGTCTGAAGATCTCATCGGCAGTTGTTGTTTGTTCTTGATAGGACAGATTTTGAGTGGGGTTTGAAGATCTCATCAGCAGCTGTGCATTTGTTCTTGAGAGGACAGATTTTGATTTGGGGGTCTGAAGACTTCATCAACAGATATTCCTTGATATTGCACCCGGGGTCTTCATTATCAGGCCTTCGTTCTTGTCAGAGCAGAATTTTGATCTCGATCCTACCAGACGGTTATTCACAGCAGATCAGATCAGTGGTTTTACACCGGGGTTTCCTTCTCATCAGTGACTGTTGGCACCGAATCTCCACAGCAGCCACCTGGATATATTGTTGCATACCTGCATTTTGCATTAGCTTGCATAATCATTCGCATTCCATTGGCGTGTGTCTGTGACAGGTACCATTCCCCCGATCCAGGATCTCTCGCCTCTTATTGTGTTACTGCAGCCTTTCTCAGGAAGA
The DNA here is from genome assembly GCA_963859935.3 of Lathyrus sativus. NCBI lineage: Eukaryota > Viridiplantae > Streptophyta > Magnoliopsida > Fabales > Fabaceae > Lathyrus > Lathyrus sativus. Next base: position 264,295,420 of record OZ012735.1, read on the forward strand.
CTGATGCGTACGAGTTCTCGGTCCTTGATGTGTCGAATCTGACTATTGCTATGTGAGGTTACTATTTCCATGATTGGGCCTGGATTCCTCTCCTTAATATTGCCAGCAGGTGCCAGGATCGGGGGATAATCTCTCAAGCACACAGACTCACGCATGCATCTGCATGAAGCATTCTTGCATGACATACATTCTGTTACCTTTTCCTAACCTTTGATGTTGACAGGTTTTCCAGGTACTCAGGTTCCGAACTGCTTTCGATCTCCAGGATTGATCAAAGACTCATCCACCACTACTCAACTCGCGCTAATCAGACGAGAATCATGGACCAGGTACAGTCAGATGTTCAAGAGCTTCGTGAACGGATGGATCGTTTTATGGAGCTGATGCAAGTAGTTGCGAATGGGCAAGACCAGCTTCGTACTTTGGTTCAACCTCTCATCTCCAGGGTTGACAGTAATGGAATACTTCACGGCGGGGCCGTGCCCACTCCTCCTCAAGGGGATACTCCACAGAACGTTGTTCCTGCTGCCGGGGGCAACGGCAGTGCTAACGGCAATCTTATGACTAATCTCGGACTTAATGCGGCAGGCGCCGGCAATGGTGGTTTGGGAGCCAATGTTAACATGGGGCCGGTCAACGGCAATGTTGGTGCAGGAAATATGGTGGTGCCTCAACCGTGGCTGGAGGACCATCAGGATGACATATTCTCTCAGAGAGGTGTAGAGGCTGAGTTGACTGCTGAGGCTCGACTCAGGTTCAAGGCGCTGGAAGATAAGATGAGAGATATAGAAAATCAGAACACATTGGGCGTTGACATGGCCAAACTCGGGTTGATTGCTGACTTTAAAGTACCTCACAAGTTCAAGGTGCCTATCTTTGAGAAGTATAGGGGCACTACTTGTCCCCGTGTTCACCTCCGATCTTATTATAGAAAGATGTCCGCTTATTCTGACGATGAGAAGTTGCTGATGCACTTCTTTCAGGATAGTCTTTCTGGTCCATCACTCGAATGGTATATGGGTTTGGAGCCCGCTGCTGTACGCACCTGGAAAGATCTTGCAGAAGCGTTTGTTCTCCACTATCAATATAATAGCGACTTGGCTCCCAACCGAGTTCAGCTTCAGAATCTCTCGCAGCGGAGCAATGAAAGCTTCAAAGAGTACGCCCAGCGGTGGCGTGAATTGGCTGCTCGGGTTCAACCGCCCATGGTTGAGCGTGAGTTGGTACAAATGTTCGTGGCTACTCTTCCTGGAGTCTATTATGAAAAGCTGATCAGTGGCATGTCTGGAACATTCTCGGCCCTCATCACTTTGGGCGAGCATGTTGAAAACGGTATAAAGATCGGAAAAATTCAGGGCGAATCATCCTCAGCTGGAGGAGCTGGCAAGAAACCCTATACTGGCAAGCGTCGAGAGGGAGATGCCAGTGCTGTCACTAATGCTAGGAGAAAGGGCAAGGGCCCTCAGCCTCAGATCGCTAGCATAAACATCCCAGCTGCTCCCCCGCAGCCGCAGCAGCATCCCCAGCAACAGAATAATCAGGGATATAAGAGATATCAGAATCGGGGTCCCCTGGCAAACCGTCATTTGGAAACTCCTCCTATGCCATATGCACAGCTTCTGCAGACGTTGCTTCAGCTCCAATTAGTTCATAAAAGGACAATGGCTCCCTTAACAGGGGCACCACCACCAGAGTATGATGCTAATGCTACTTGTGAATTTCACTCGGGGGCACCTGGCCATACGGTTGAGAATTGTAAAGCTTTTAAGCACAAAGTCCAGGACTTGGTGGACGCCAAGGTTATCAACTTTTCTGACAGCGTGCCCAACGTCACCAAAAATCCAATGCCTCATCATAAGGGGGGCGGAGTAAATGCTGTTATCACTGAGGAGAATTCATATTTGCTGACCGATGTCAAAGATTTGAAGACGCCGTTGAGTTTTGTTAAGGCTAAGTTGCTAAAGAAGGGTTTCTTTCCCGGATATGGAGAGTTATGTATGGCTTGCGCTACACTTCCTGATGGGTGTGAGCAGTTGATCGAAGGTATCCAAAGTCTGATGTCCGAGGGTATTTTGCAATTCAGCCGGAGCGTTGAGAGTGCGTCAGGGGAAGTCATGCTGAAGCAGGCGGACGAAGTTGCTACCATTACTATTCCTCGTCACCCTATTACTATTTCTGCGCCCCGTCCGCCCTCTATCACCATCACCAGGGCCGGACCAATCCCATTCGAGAGTACCAATGCCGTTCCATGGCATTATGGCGCCGAAGTTTATTGTAATGGTCAGAAGATAGAGCTTGAGCCATCCGGATCGACTGCGCAGAATCTTACCGAAGTCAGTGGTATCACTAGAAGCGGAAGAGTGTTCGCACCGGCAGAGGTAGCAGCAGAGAAAGTGGTCCGGGCTGACGCTGTGGATAAGGGCAAAGGTAAAGTTGTTGAGGAGGTCCCTGCAGGGGCAGAAAAGGACTTGTTGGTTAAAGATGCTGAAGAGTTCATGCGACTAATCAAGAAGAGTGACTACAAAATTATAGATCATCTTCATCAGACTCCGTCAAAGATTTCGATTCTTAACCTGTTGCTGTGTTCCGAAGCGCACCGCAACGCATTATTGAAGGTATTGAATGCTGCATACGTGCCGCAGGAGATATCAGTTAATCAACTCGAGGAAGTAGTAGCCCATGTCAATGCTGGTAATGGGCTGGGATTTACAGATCTGGAGCTGACTCCTAAGGGAAGAAATCACAACAGCGCCTTGCACGTCTCAATAGAGTGCAGAGGCACGATTATGTCACATGTCCTAGTGGATACGGGCTCCTCGCTTAACGTGCTTCCGAAGAAGGCACTGATGAAGTTGGATACCCGTGGACTGCTGTGCACGCCCAGTGATCTGGTCGTGAAGGCCTTTGACGGAACCAAGCGCCACGTCTTCGGAGAATTGACCCTGCCAATCCAAGTTGGTCCGGAGACGTTTAATGCGGTTTTCTATATCATGGATATCATGCCCGCCTATAGTTGCCTCTTAGGTCGGCCGTGGATCCATTCGGCTGGTGCCGTAACGTCCACGCTGCATCAGAAGCTTAAATATGCTGTTGGGGGCAGCATAGTGACAGTCTGCGGTGAAGAAGACATCATGGTAAGCCACCTATCGTCCTTTAAATACGTTGAAATGGATGGTGAGATCCATGAGACTCTTTGCCAGGCTTTTGAAACCGTCAGGGTGAAGGAGGTAGCTCCCGTTGTTGCAGAGAAGCAAGAGTTGAACCTCTCCTCGTTTAAGGAAGCTCGGGCTGTTGTCGAAGCTGGCTCCACCCCAGGCTGGGGGCATGTTTTGGATATACCAATCAAGCAGGATAAGTTTGGATTGGGATATTCTCCGCAAGCTGAAGCTTCATCTTCTTCTGGTAGCTCGTCTCGTGGGAAAGGGCCGATCTTGTTCACCAAGGGGGGAGTAATTTTCGAGAGTATCAACGCTGCATCAGAGGACAGCGGGGACAGTGATTGCGATCTTGACGCCTGGATTCAACCGAGCAAGCCAGGCGAGCGCCTCCACAATTGGACCATCAAGGAGATTATCAAGCTGACAAGTGAAGAGTAATGATTTGCTTTTTACAATCTTTGTACAACCCTATGTCCTACCCGGGGCATAGTGGTTTTACTGTCAGGGCCTTGTTGGGTTATGTGTATGCATTTTGTTAATAAATAAAAGGCGTTTTTCTTCGTAATCAAATGTTGTGTTCTCTGTTATTCATGCTTTATGTTTGTTTCAAAAAACAGCAAAATGGCAACGAGGTTCGTGCTAACCTGCATATTCTTGCTTTAAACTTAACCCTTGTTATTGCAGGATCCACGTAACAGATGACATCGACTCTGGACCCTCTACGGCTCACTACGACTTTGATTGCCCGATCTATCAAGCCGAGGATGAGATTGATGAAGACGAAGACCTTCCGGAAGAGTTGGCCCGCTTGTTGAGACAAGAGGAGAAGGTTATTCTGCCTCACGAGGAGGATATTGAGATCATAAATCTGGGTTCTGAGGAGCTCGTCAGAAATGTCAGAGTAGGGGCTGCGCTGCAGAATGATGTCAAGCATAGACTGGTCGAGATGCTTCGAGAGTATAGTGACGTCTTTGCTTGGTCGTATGAGGATATGCCCGGACTTGACACGGATATCGTGGTTCATCGCTTGCCGTTGCGAGAAGATTGCCCTCCAGTCAAGCAGAAGCTCAGGAGGACGAGACCAGACATGGCTGTAAAAATCAAAGAAGAAGTCCAGAAGCAGTTGGACGCAGGATTTCTAGCCGTTACCACTTACCCTCCGTGGGTCGCCAACATAGTGCCTGTACCGAAGAAGGACGGTAAGGTACGTATGTGCGACGATTATCGGGATTTGAATAGGGCGAGCCCTAAGGATGATTTCCCGTTGCCTCATATCGATGTGTTGGTCGACAATACAGCCCAGTTTTCCGTGTTTTCGTTCATGGATGGCTTCTCCGGTTACAATCAGATTAAGATGGCGCCGGAGGACATGGAGAAAACGACGTTTATCACCCCCTGGGGCACGTTTTGCTACAAGGTAATGCCCTTCGGTCTGAAGAACGCAGGGGCCACTTACCAGCGAGCAATGGTAACTTTGTTTCATGATATGATTCATCATGAGATCGAGGTCTATGTTGATGACATGATTGCAAAGTCCCAAACGGAGGAGGAGCATCTGGTCAATCTATTGAAGCTGTTTGAAAGGCTTAGGAAGTTCAGGCTGAGGCTGAATCCTAACAAGTGCACTTTCGGAGTGCGGTCCGGAAAGTTATTGGGGTTTATCGTTAGTGAACGAGGGATTGAAGTTGATCCTGCAAAAATAAAAGCTATCCAAGAAATGCCAGCGCCGAAAACAGAAAAAGAAGTTCGTGGTTTCTTGGGCCGAATAAACTACATTGCAAGGTTTATCTCTCAGCTCACGGCCACTTGTGAACCGATGTTCAAGTTGCTAAAGAAAAATCAGGCGATTACTTGGAATGAGGATTGCCAGAAGGCATTCGACAAAATAAAGCAGTATCTTCAAGAACCTCCAATCTTGATACCCCCAGTGGCTGGACGGCCATTAATCATGTACTTGACAGTTCGGGAGAATAGTATGGGGTGTGTTCTCGGTCAGCACGACGAGACGGGCAGAAAGGAGCATGCCATTTATTATTTGAGTAAAAAGTTCACTGAGTGTGAATCTCGATACTCGATGCTGGAGAAGACGTGTTGTGCACTAGCTTGGGCTGCCAAACGTCTACGACAGTATATGCTCAATCACACCACTATGCTGATTTCGAAGATGGATCCGATCAAGTACGTCTTCGAGAAGCAGGCTCTTTCGGGCAGGATTGCCAGACGGCAGATGGTGTTAACAGAATATGATATTCAGTACGTCTCCCAGAAAGCCATCAAGGGAAGCGTATTGTCTGACTACCTTGCCGAACAGCCAATCGAAGACTATCAGCCGATGAAGTTCGAATTCCCTGACGAGGACATTATGTTTCTCAAGGCGAAGGATTGCGATGAGCCATTGCCCGATGAGGGGCCGGATAGGAAGTCTCAGTGGAAGTTGATATTCGACGGAGCGGTTAATTCCTATGGGAGTGGTATCGGGGCTATCATCACGACTCCTCACGGATCCCACATCCCGTTTACTGCAAGACTGACGTTTCCAGTGACCAACAACGAAGCAGAGTATGAAGCATGTATTATGGGTCTAGAAGAGGCAATTGATTTGAGAATCAAGAATCTAGACATATATGGTGACTCAGCGCTTGTAATCAATCAGATCAAAGGGGAGTGGGAAACTCGTCAAGCGAATCTAGTGCCGTACATGAATTATGCCAGGAGACTGCTTCCGTTCTTCGACCGAGTAGAACTTCATCATGTACCCCGGGCTGAAAATCAAATGGCTGATGCTTTAGCCACGTTGGCTTCAATGTATAAAGTCAATTATTGGAATGAGGCTCCAAGAATTGTGCTTTCGCGGCTTGATAGACCAGCGTTTGTGTTCGCAATCGAAGATGCCACTGACGGCAAGCCATGGTTCCACGATATCCAGACCTTCCTTATGACCAAGGAGTATCCTGCGGGTGCGTCAACCCAAGATAAGAAGACTCTGAGGAGGCTATCTGGAAACTTTTACCTCAACCCTGATGGAGTGCTGTATAAGAGAAACCACGATCTCGTGCTACTCAGATGTGTGGATGAGAAGGAAGCAAGTATGCTCATGGAAGAAGTCCATGAGGGCACATTTGGTACGCACGCCGGCGGGCATGCCATGACGAGAAAGATCCTGAGAGCAGGATATTACTGGCTGACTATGGAGTCGGATTGCTTCAGATTCGCGAAGAAATGTCATAAATGCCAGATTTATGCTGATAAAGTTCATGTGCCGCCGTGCCCATTGAATGTCATGTCCTCCCCTTGGCCGTTCTCCATGTGGGGCATCGACATGATAGGCAAGATCGAGCCCACTGCATCCAATGGTCATCGTTTTATCCTAGTAGCTATCGACTACTTCACCAAATGGGTGGAGGCAGCCTCGTACGCTAATGTGACCAAGCAGGTGGTAGCTAAATTCATAAAGAGGGACATCATCTGTCGCTATGGAATTCCCGAGCGGATCATTACTGATAATGGTTCGAATTTGAATAACAAGATGATGAAGGAGCTGTGCCAGAGCTTCAAGATCAAACACCACAACTCATCTCCTTACCGGCCGAAGATGAATGGCGCTGTTGAAGCGGCCAACAAGAACATCAAGAAGATTGTTCAGAAGATGGTTGTGACGTATAAAGATTGGCACGAGATGCTGCCGTTTGCCTTGCACGGTTATCGTACTACGGTGCGTACGTCGACCGGGGCAACTCCTTTCTCCTTGGTGTACGGCATGGAGGCTGTCCTGCCGTTAGAAGTGGAGATTCCCTCTTTACGAGTTTTGGTTGATGTGAAACTTGATGAGGCAGAATGGATTACGAATCGCCTAAACCAACTCAGCCTGATGGACGAGAAGAGGTTAGCATCGATTGCATTTGGTCGCCTGTACCAAAGCCGAATGAAGAAAGCTTATGATAAGAAGGTGCGTCCTCGAAGCTTTCAGACGGGTGATCTCGTCCTGAAGAAGATTCTTCCGCCACACTCCGATCACCGGGGCAAGTGGACTCCGAATTACGAAGGGCCGTATGTCGTCAGCAAGGTCTTCTCAGGAGGAGCTTTGTTGTTATCCACGATGGATGGTGAAGATTTTGCATCCCCGGTGAACGCGGACGCAGTTAAAAAATACTTTGCTTGAAAGAGACCCGCTGGACAAAAAAAAAAAAAGAGTCCAGGCAAAAAAGGGGCATCCCGGCGAACCAAAAACAGAATAAAAGGTTCGGGCAAAAAATTAGGGATATATTGAAAATATGTACACCCGCGAAGTCGAAAACCTACACTGGGCGGCTTCGGCAAAAAAGGGTATCCCGGTGAACTGAAAACCCGAAAGGGCGGTTCACGCAAAAGTTAGGGATTTGAATAAGCAAATGACTGCGTTCCGCGTATGGACTTTCATTGTTTAGTGGTTCGGAAGACCTGAGGGCCGTTTATCTGAATCAATCTCTTCCAAAGCTGAAGCATCGGAGAAGTATCAAAGTCGAGTGGGTCTTAGAGGGATCAACTCATGGTGTTCGTCTACGCCTCGATTGCCGACATTTGTATATACTGATGTATATTTATGTTTTCTTTTTGCGCGGCTTCCTCATTCCAGGAGCTTGCCTCTGTTGTAAAACATTTTTGCCCGTTCAGGGGTTCATCATCAATAAAATGCACATTATTCAGCAATTCTACTTGACTGCTTAGCATTTATCTGTTTTGTTTGCGAATGAGAACGCCGATGTGTTTTTGATAAAATGCGCATACATAAACTTGCGGGCCTAGGCCCATTGATTGTGGAAACAACTAATTAACTGAATATTGTCACGAGATAATAACCTGGATAGGCCCCTTTGAGGAGGGTATCTTGTCTGTTTGTTTGTGTTGTTGCAGGTGTAGCACCTTGCCAGAAGATGTGCCGTGCGTATCCCCGAGGCAGGATGAGTTCTCCTTCCCCAACAGAGTTCAGTAGTCTCTCCTCCGCAGAATCTGAACGCAAGATGGTGAGCATTGATATGTCTTCCCCGGGTAGAGGTGATTCTCTTCCCCAAGCAGATGCATCCTGAAGGAACGTCACCTCATCAGTTGAGTCGCACGCAGCAGCTCGTCGTCTTTCCCCAGCACCGGGTCACAAGTGCAGATTTCAGAGAAGTGTTCGGGTACCGGAGCTCGTGTTTTCCCCCGCACCGGGTCACAAGTGCAGGTTTCGCAGGAGGATGTTCGTATGCCGAAGGATGCAGTAACTGATGGTGCCAGACGGAAGTCTCCAGTGAAACTGAGATTCCTCACCAGAGTCAGGCTCTCTCCTGAAGTTCGATGATTCCCTCTTCCCCAGTAGAGTGTTGGAACAGCTGATGTTGTATTCCCCTGCAGAGTTGTATTCTCCCCCAAAGGCAGATGATCCTTTCTTCCCCGGCGAAATTGAAATTCCGCACCAGGGTCGTACTCTCCAGTGAAGTAGAATGATTTCCCTCCCCGGCTGAGTCCGCAGAAAAGCAGAATCCTTGGAAGCCGATCAGATCATGATCGATGTTCCCCAGCAGAGCGTGGGGCAGCTAATGCTGTGTTTCCCCAGAATCGCACTCTCTCCATCGAAGCAGAATGATTTCTCCTTCCTCAGCCGAGTTTGCAGATGTCCAAGAGATCCGAATCCTTGGAAGTTGATCAGATCATGACTGGTTTTTTCCCCAGTGGAGTGTTGAGCAGCTGAAGTTGGTTCCCCTCAGAGTGGTCATCCCCAGAAGAGTAGCCGAGACGGCCGCGCAGTTCATTCTCGCGATTGATATCAACAGATCCAAGTTCTCGTAGAGCTTCGTCCCCTGCAGCAGTCAGCTGAAGTTGTTCCCCTGCAGCAGTTCGCGGAAGATCAATTCCCCAGACAGAGCCTGATTGATATTGGCGTGTTCACGTTCTCCTCAGCAGGATGATTCCTCTACCTGAGCGGTTCCTTCTCCTTGACAGGAGGATTTCCCCTTTCGGCATTTATTTTGCTGACGGGATCGCATCATTGTGCATGATTGCATAGCATTGTGCATGATTGCATAGCATTTAGCATAAACGCATAGCATTTCCACCATGTGGGGCATGGCGCAGAAGCATATGCATCATAGGCATGATCTAGGTCATTATCATTCTTGCCTTACAGGTGTTCCACCAAAAGACCGGTTGCTCAGGACGATTCTTGATGTTCTCCCCAGCAAGACCGCTTGCGAGATGATTCTTAAAGACCCCGGTGTGATCCCCACAGTCGCTCGTTCAAGATGATTTTTGAGATCCCCAGCGAAGTCTTCGGTTCAAGATGATTCTCGAACTCCTCAGCAAGGGCCATTTGCTTAAGACGATTCTTAAGACCCCAGTACAGCTTCCCGAGTTGTTTGCCTAGTATGATACTTGAGCTCCCCAATAGCGTCTCCAGCAAGAGTTGTCCAGGAAGATTCCTAGGATACCCAGCAGAATGTTTGCTCCAGAAAGGTTATTAGTTCAGGACGATTCTTGAAGATGCCCGACGGATCTGTTTGGTCAAGATGAGTCTTGAAGTTCTCAGCAGCATGATATGTCTGCTCCAACAATGATGTCTAATCTGAAGATGGATTTCGTAAGCGCCCGAAGGCGATATCAGAAGGTTCCTGTGAGTCCAGATTTCCGTGTTGAAGAATCAACGGGTGACTGAAGACAAGGTTCCAGAGTTGTAGATACAACAGAGTGATTTGCGTGGGTCTGAAGACCAAGTCAGTTATCCTGAGGTGATGATTGAGTGCGATCAAGTGAATGATACGTCTTCTGATTGAAGTCGAAGATGTTTCTCCAGCGGTGACGCAGAGTATTTCGATCGTCCGACAGTGATGTCAGATTTAGTTCTCCAGTGGTGACGCAGGGTACTTCGATCGTCCAACGGTGATGTCAGATTTGGTTCTCCAGCCAGTTGTTGAGCAGCTAGTGTTGCAGGATTCAAAGATTTGTTCCCCGCAGAGTACTGTGTGCTCGTGCAGTTGGCAAATTTTCGGGTTTACCGATATTCAACCGTCTCGTACCTTGATTGGTTGAGAGCCGTTCGCTTCTCACCCAGTCAGGTTCAAGCCGTTTGAATAGGGGCAGCTGTTGCACCCCAAAATTTGACCAACAATTATTTATTCACTGAGTGTTTGAAAATGGATACCTTCATCAGACAGTTCAAGAGATCCTCAGAAGAAGTGGTTTAAAACCAGGGTTGTGTGCTTCATAGCTTGAGAGTTGTGGGTGCCCCTCAGATGGTTCTGAGACTTTGAGAATGAATTTGATGTTTTGGGAAAGCCTATGAGATGTCTTGATAGCCTTCATGAAGCCCAGAGAAGTCATTGTGCAAGAGTTCAGAAGATTCAACCATGAATGATGAATTAGGGTTTTGACTGGGTCAACCCTAGGATAACTGAAGATTTGGGAAAGGTTGAGACCCAATCCAAGGGCCATGAGATCATGGAATGATGAATAGAGATGATATAAAGATGATTCCTAGGCCAAATCATCATGAGTGAGGAGTTTGAGAAGTTTCAAGTCAGGGTCCCCAGGGATTGTCAGTGAGAAACCCTAATTTGATCCCTATCTTCCAGGCAGTTTTAGCTCAAGATGTGATTGATATCTCACCTTCCCCATAACATGAATGTTGTAGAGCTTGTTCTAAGCTTTAATTTGAGTGGTGGAAGTCCTTGATAGGAGTTACATAGCTCAAGATATGGTTTTGACAAATTACAGGTCAGCAGAGGTGTGTGAATCTGGGTCCTTGAAAGTCACCCAACTTGCAGACAACTTTTGCCCTAGTAGGGTGATTCCTATGACTTCTTGGTCAACATGAATGTTGAAGAGCATCTTCTTAGCTTTAATTTGAGTGGTAGAAGTCCTTGATTGGATTTGTGGAACTCAACTTATGGTTTGAACAAGACAGGGGTATTTTGGTCATTTGTCAGTTATAGGTCATTTTAGCCAATGCCTAAAACTCCTATTTCCAAGCCTCAAATGAAAAAACTCAAAACATGAAAGTTGTTCAAAATGTGATTTTAAGTCTAGAAAGAAGGTCACAAATTGTTGGAAAAGCTCATAGCATGAAGTTACATGATTGGTTAAAAATGAACTAAAAATGGCATATAAGTTTGAAAAGTTGAATTTGAAAATTGATTTGGAAGATCCACAAATCCAAAATAGGTCATCCAATATATCATTTTGATTGGAAACATCATTTTGAGAACATTGGTTTAGCTAGAATTTTGATTTAAAGCTTTAAAATGTGTGATGCTTTGAAAACTTGTTACTTGAAAAAGAAGGCAATGTTGAAAAACCTTACACAAGCCAAAGATGAGCTTGTTTTTCACTCATCCACACTCAATATATCTCATAAGGAGAATTTGGCACAAAATGGTAAGGCATAAGGCATGGGATATGAGATTTCCAACTTGTCCCCACATGAGATTTTCAAGAACTTTCCACCATATTCTAGATGAATCTAGAAGTGTCTAATGATCATTATAAGAAGAGGGCCATGAAGAGAGTTCAAGGTTGGTGATAGAGAGAGATTTCAGGAGAGAGAGAGAGAGAGAAACAGCCATTGAAGTTCTTCCTTCAAGTTCAAGCAATCCAAGAAACCTTTCACTACAAGGCTTCTTCTCCAAAACCAGTGCAAACAGAATCATTTCCACCATTGGAGGATCATCCTGAAGCAATTACAAGGCTAGCAACCTTCTCCACGAGCACCTACCATCATCTCTTGACAGGTTGGTTTCCCTCCCTAATCCTCTTAATTTATTTAGTTTCAGTTCATTTTTTAGGTGTAGAATTAACATGCTAGGATAGAAGATCAAATTCTGAGAGTTTGAGAGCTCTGTAGGTAGATCCATGGCAGGTGAGTGATTCTTTAATCTCCAAGAACTAGCTGTTTAGGGAGTTTTAATTAGCATGGATTAGGTTAGAGTAACTAGGGTAGCATGAAGAGCAAGTTCAGATCCTTAGGTTGAAGTTTCACCATGGTTGATCTCAGATGAACATGGTGGAACCATGATCTTAAGGTCTTCTGTTAGGATGATCTAGGGAGAATTAGGGGAAAGTACACGTATGGCTGTGTTCCTCTTGATTAGTAGAAGATTTTTCGCTTTGGAATCGTGGCATTTCGTGGCCTGAGCAGAGAGAACGAGTGAGGAGAAGATTGGTGCATGGAGAGAGGGTTTCTGAAAACCCTAGGTCAGTTTGGGGACGATGGTTGTTGGCCGTTGGATGAGTCCCCAGCTTTGGACCTTTTCCATTCATCGTGTGGCCAGGATTCATAATGAAAACGGAGGGAAACCTCCTCGCTGCAACGCAGCATTTCATTAAAGCTGGGACCTGGGCCTGGGTCCAGCTTGCTACGCGCACCCCCCCTTTAGCCCATTCTGAATATTGAGCTGGCGCGTGTGGCTATTCACACCCCCCCTCCCTTTTATTTGTTTTAATTTCTTTTATTTTCTTTTAATATTTTTCTGTTTTAGAAAATTCATAAATAATTGATAAATAACTCTTTTTTGTCCATTCTTTTTTCTATGATTAGATAATTTTGTGTAGAAAAATATAAAAATAAAAATGGAATTTTATTTTTAATGTAGAATTTTTAGTGGTATTTTCTTTAATATAGTATATTTTCTTTCTTTTAGTTGATGCATGATTTTGCAAGAATTGTTTTAGGACCTTCCTTTAGTCTTTTTAATCCATTCTTTTTTGTGTAATTAGATGATGAATCATAGTTCCCCATAGGATTTATTCTAGAATTTTAGAATTAAATTTTGATTAGTTTAATTGGGGTAGATGTAGGGTATCCTAATTAGGGTTTAGGGTGTGCCTAGGTGAAGGAATTCACTTTCTTTGAATAAGTTTTGTCTTGATTTTTAGGTAGAGGCCTATGTGGATGTTATGGGTAGATGTTGTAGACCCTTGTGAATAATTGTTAGATTTTTCCCCCTTGGTTTAGTATTTTTAGGTATTTTCTGAAGTTGCCTATTGATTTTGTCTCCCCTGTGGTTATCTGTTCATCTTTGGGGTTCATTGTGGGGAATTTGTTGTGGGGCTTGTGTTGTCTTGAAGACCTTGATGGAGAGCATCATGAAGAGAAGATTGTAGATCAAGATTCAGAGACCCAGAGCTTGGCTTGTCCCCTGTCTGTGAGGTTTGAGATCCTGAAGTTTGAAGGAAGTTCATGGTACTTTCCTGAGGAAGGCACTATGAATGACTTTCATTCTTTCTTCTCACCTCTTTCTCAAGTGTCCAATGATGTTGGAGCCAACTTGTGAGTTTAATTTCTCCTGAGGAGGAATGTAAACTGATCACATGTTGTTGAGCCACATGGGATACGACTCCTAAGTGAAAGCCTCCTAGTACTTTCCTGAGGAAGGTCCTATGGGTCTATTCACTTAGTTCCATTAGTTTATCTAGGATTTCTCAAGTATCCAATGATGTTGGAACCAACTTGTGAGTTTAATTTCTCCTGAGGAGGAATGTAAACTGATCACAGTTGTTGAGCCACATAGGATACAACTCCTAAGTGGAAGCCTCCTAGTACTTTCCTGAGGAAGGTCCTATGAGTCTGTTCATTTAGTTCCACTAGTTCAGATAGGATTTCCTAAATATCCAGTGATGTTGGAGCCTGCTTGTGAGTTTAATTTCTCCTGAGGAGGAATATAAACTGATCACAGTGGTTGAGCCACATAGGGTATGACTCCTGAGTATACACCTCCTAGTGTTCTCCTGAGGAAGACACTATGAGTCTGCTTGCTTAGCTCCCTTTCTTTGGTAAGCTTGTTCTGAAGCTTGAAGACTGGGATTGATTCTCTTGTTTAGGGTCTTGCTTTAGTGCTTAGATTTGATCAGATTTTGTTTTAGGATAGGAGGGTAGATTCTTTCTTTCTCAAGCATGTGTGTTTGTTTGCCTGAGGGCACTTCATTTCCTTTATCTGGTTCTTTGCTTGATAGTATGTTGTTTATCTTCAGTATGATTACTGTTATTTCATGACTGGCTTGAGGTCGAGACGAGCTTGTGGAGGCTGAAGCCCCACACACATTTCCTCCCTCACTTGCATTGCATGCATTTCACTGTTAAAGTTGATGCTTTTTGTCTGTTTTGATGTATCATTGACATGATCCCTTAGGACTCTCATTTCCTTTGATAAGGATTTGATGATAGACTTTTAGGTTGAAACCTATGCATGACAACATCTAGAAGTTCCCTGTTCAAACCTCAACCATAGGATGAATCCATGGCATGATAACAGTAGGACTTGATAGTCTCCCTCCTAGTTGGGCCTGTTCTCTTCTCATCTCGAAGCAGTTTAAAACACAGTAATCATGAATGATTTCTTTCGTACGCTACGAGCCTTAAGCTATCTGAGAAAGGATGCATTCACTCTCAGGTCATAGTCTCTAGTGCGGTTGAGATCGCAAACACAATAAAAAACACTTCTTTTAGGAGATAATCCGTAGTGTCCCGAACTACGTTTGCTCTGATCTTTCATACCAGATGAAAGTACGTAGGCATAGGATGCGATATCCTAGCGAGCAACCTTTCCCCCATCTTTCCCCGTAGTTAGTCGAACTACGTTGACTCTGATTTCTCATTCTCTGATGAGAATACGTAGGCATAAAGTGCGACGCTTTGCCGAGTCACTTTTCTTTTCTTTTTCAGCCAGCCTTGATAGGTAGATAGATTATAACCAACCCGTCCAAGTAAACAAACAAGCGAGGATCCCGTCGAGTACGACGGACGTGAGGGGTGCTAATACCTTCCCCTTGCGTAACCGACTCCCGAACCCAGACAATGGTTGCGATGACCTTGTCTTACCCTTCTTTCGTCAGGTTTTTCCGATCGTTTCCTTTCCCGCTCTGAGGGATAAATAACGAAAGGTGGCGACTCTTCTGTTTTGCCGGCACCTTATTTTCGCGCAAGCGACACCTATGTTCCAATAACGAAGCTGAATATGAAGCTTTGATTGCCGAACTTGAAATTTTGTTAGAATTGGGGGCAACCCAAGTCGAAATAATGAGAGATTCAGAGTTGGTTGTAAAACAGCTAATAAAGGAGTACAAGTGCGTTAAAGAAAATCTCATTATGTATTTCGTGATAGCCAACACGCTACTCAAAAAATTCGAAATCTGCACTTTTCGACATATACCACGACTACACAATCAGATAGCCAACGATTTGGCACAAGTCGCTTCAGGATATAGGGTCTCGAAGGAAAACTTGCAAGAAGCAATTGAGGCCAGAGGTAAGGTTGTGTCTGTAGGTTTAATGTAACACCCTTCTAAACCCCACGGATAATATATGAATAATCAGAGTAAATTTCCATGCATTTACAAAAGGGCATTACACATAACTTTCAAAATATCAAAACCACCTGTCATGCTCATTACTATTTCAATATAAAATTATGCTTTACAAAACTTCACTTTGCATGTAGCAGCGGATTCAATTATACCACAATTTTCATAAAAGAAACATTTGTTTTTATCACATAAAACAACATCACTTAGGCACTAAGGCCAATATCATAATACTCCAATGGATATAAACACGTTTATAGAGTACATAATGTATATCTTAAACACAACCGAAGCGATCCCAGTGTTACATGACCAGAGCATGACTCGACCCAACATAATAAAATCACTAAACGGCTACACCAAAAGCGACCTCGTAACTACGAGCAATACTACTCCTTGATACCTGCACGATGTCGTGTAGGACATCATTCCAGCAGAAGGGTGAGAAATATTATCATAATAACAATGCATATAATTATATATACACAAATACACAAGCACAAAATACATATATTCCACATTTTCTCACCACAATTCATTATAACTCATCATGTACAATACAACATATATATAATCAAATATGGATAATCACCAAGCATATTCATCATGCACGTATCCATAAATCTCAACATTCCACATGAACATACACATATTATGTTTACTCACTAATTCACAATTACACATTCACAATTCTCAAATCAACAATTCATGTTCATAAGCATACTTTCATACAATGATCACATATTCACAACTCTTAATTACACAAGTAATGCACATACGCATATTCCACCATTCTCACCATACTTCATCATAACTCATCATATACTTCACAAAGCATATATATATATATATATATATATATATATATATATATATATATATATATATATATATATATATATATATATATATATATATATATATATATATATATATATATATATATATATATATATATATATATATATATATATATATATATATATATATATATATATATATATATATATATATATATATATATATATATATATATATATATATATATATATATATATATATATATATATATATATATATATATATATATATATATATATATATATATATATATATATATATATATATATATATATATATATATATATATATATATATATATATATATATATATATATATATATATATATATATATATATATATATATATATATATATATATATATATATATATATATATATATATATATATATATATATATATATATATATATATATATATATATATATATATATATATATATATATATATATATATATATATATATATATATATATATATATATATATATATATATATATATATATATATATATATATATATAGGCAAATATGGATAATCATCAAACATATCCATAGTTCACAATTACACAAGTCATGTACATACACCTATGCATAACTTCATACAACAATCATATATTCATTCCATGAGACTCAATGCAACTCAATGCACCTCATGCCATGTGGTACCAACACTTGTTATCATTTTTCGATTTTTACACTTAAACCGGGTCCACCCTTCTAAACCGATAACAACAAAAGTTCGTTCCCTAAGCTTTCAAACCCACCCTTCTAGGTTTGGGACAAGCCACTAGTCTCCACGAAACTAGCAAACATTGCCTCTTGACTAAATGATGCATATGCAATCAACAACAAAATGCACTTAAGACCGATCACACGTCTTAATCCCATGCATTCACATAATTCCTCCCTTCAAGAATTAAACAAGATTGCACACACAACATATCATATAATCAAGTATTCATACTTTTCATCAACATATTTGTCAAACAATGCACGCATATCTTACAATATGCTCCCATGCATTAATTCACAATAATCGGATACAATAAATATGCATTCATAATTCAACCTCATTACGTTTTCAAACAATGCACACATATTCACAATATGTTCTCATGCATTCACAATATCGCATACAATCAATATGCATTTACACTTCAATATCATTACCACATTTATCAAGCAATGCACACATATTCACAATATGTTCTCATGCATTCTTCACATACAAACAATATGCATATATTTGTCAAAAGACTATATTTCATAATCGATTCTACCATCTAGGATTCACGTCATACGGCTACCCACAGCATATCATATCACAACATGCACAAGCTTTACGTTATATAACAAAAGTATTCTGCATAATAACACATCAATCACACACATTCGCGACGGTAAAAATCAACACAATATGTTTTCAATTTTCTGCTATAATTGAACTAGGTACAGGCCTCAAAGACATTTTTTCTAGAAAGACAATCTCGTTAACTTACGAACGCTTCGAACGGGGGTCAAAACCGACTTACGGTTCAAGAGTTATGAATTTTCGAAGTTTTCCGAAAAACCAGAATTTTGCCTAAACACGGCTACGGGATTTTGCATTTTCGCCCGAAAATCCGACCGATTCAATTTTTTTTTCCGAAACAAACACATACTCATACTCACCTAACATATAGCAGTGAATTAGAACCATTAAACACGATTTCTACGACGTCCGATTTTCACTCAAATCTCAAACCCTCAATTATCCAAAAATGTCAAAACTCACAAACTCAACCAAATTCAATCAAACGAAATCCAATAATCACAACTAAACATTACCCGACTAAACTATGCAATTTATTTTGAATTCTAACCGTTCAAAACTCGATTCTATCGATTTAACTCATTTGCCCTAGAAATGGAAAATAGAGAAAACTACCAACAAATTCAACACAACTCATACATAATCATACACATTGATCAAATAATAATGTTTCTCACCCTTACCTTGATTGGATTGAAGCTTGAAGTTGATTCTTGATGATTTCTCCAAGTTTCCCTCTTCTCTTCTCTTTTCTCCTCTTTCTCTATTCTTTCTCTCCTTTTCTTTCTTTCTTTCTCTTATGTTTCTATCTCTTTTCTTTTCTCTCCAATTTCCCTTATATATCCTTCTATTTCCTTTCCATCATAATTCTTCTCTCAAAAATATCTATCAATTCATTTCTCACAAAATATCTCATCTTATCATTAATTAGAGAATATCTAATAAATCCATATTATTCTACCAAGTAGAATAAATTAATTAAATCCATTAACTCATTTAAATAAATCCAATAATTTATTTAAATCAGATAAATCACATAAACCAATTAATTAGCATAATTAATCACTTATTGAAAAATTGGGCTGTTACAACCCTCCCCCACTTTAGGAATTTTCGTCCTCGAAAATGTTACCTGATTCAAATAACTCTGGATACGACTCTCGCATCCTAATCTCCCAACTACCTCCACCAAAGGAATCTCTATACCTCGAAGTTGCTTCTCATTCATCAACCTGAACTAGCAATGTCTCAACAATCAAATCCTCTCTTACTCGTATACTATCCATCTGAATCAATGCACTTCCTCAACTTAGACACATGAACACATCATGCAATTCCCACAAGCGACAGCGGTAAAACAATCTAACATGCTATTTTCTCCATGCTTCCGCTGCGCCACTCTGATACAGATCAACAAAACACAGTGGGTGCTTCCGAGACCTCTAGCTCGACCGACACCAGTTACTATTGTAACTCTCGAAACACGTCTTTTCTTGGGTCCTTTTAATCTTTCTTGTCGTCTCTTGCACAATCTCAGGTCCGAGTACAACACTCTCGCCTGGCATACATCAACACAAAGGATTCCTACACCTCTTACTGTACAAAGCCTCATACAATGTCATTCTGATACTAGAATGATCATTGTCATTGTAGGTAATTCAAGCAACGATAGTTAACTATCCCACGATCCACCTTGATCCAACACACAAGCTCTCCACAAATCTTCTACACACTGAATAATTCTCTTTATCTGTCCATTCTGTCCACGGATGCTAGTTAGAGTTCAACTTCAACATGACACCCAAAGCGTCTACAACTTTCTCAAAATCTCAACGAAAATTCAGATTCCCATCTGACACAATATTCGACGGTAACCCATACTACCCCGCAACTTCCTCACTATACCTCTTAGCTAGCTTCGACATAGAATGATTCATCCTCATTAGTAAGAAATGAGTTAATCTTGCCAATCCATTCATAACCACCCAAGTCGAATCATATCCCTTCACATTTCTTCGGAAAACCCGACACAAAATCCATGGGAATACTATCCCATCCCACTCAGAAATATTCAACAGTTGTATCAGGTCCAACAACCTCTGATGTTCACACTTCGACTTCCGATAAGTCAAACCAGCACATACCACTTCAACAACTTCTCTCTTCATCTATCTCAATGTTCTTCTTCCAGAGTACTCTTATCCAACTCAGACTATTTGGAACACACACTCCATCACGACATCTCATGGTACCATTCTCATCAATTTGAAAATCAGCTCTTCGACTTCAATTCATTAAATTCAATCAATCTATTAACTCAAATTAGAACTTCGACTTCTTCGAATCTTATCAAGAATACCTATAGTCAGTCTCAAGATACAAAGCTCAACTCCCTAAGATATTTTCTTCACAGACCAAACTCATATCCCAAATTTGCTTCATCAGTTCTAACTCATTACCATCATCATTGGTATATACAGAAATTTCCAATTTGATACCTCTGCTACCACTTGGTCTCACTCGAATGGTAATTCAACCCAAAACCATACTCCTTCAAAAGTCCCTATTTATTTCCTCTGCACCATATTCAACTCTTTTTCAAATCAACAAATACCTTAAGTTCTTAAGATCACCAACCATCTCAAATCTCAACTAAACAATTGAGGCTTCCAAACTCCTGCACAAACACGCAACAGCAACAAACTCCAATTACTTGTCAGATAATTCCCTTATGTACTTTAAGTTGCCTTAAAGCATAACCAAAACTCGTTGATGTTGTACTTAACATATCCCCCAATCATATCAACCAAACATCACAAAACACAATAATTTGTTCTATCGGATTCGGTAAAACCAAAACACGAGCTGTTGACAGCTTTCCTAACAATTCCTTAAACTTTCTTCACAGTAGAATATTACTACTTCTTCTCCAACACTGATAACTCAAGTTCCCGATGCTCAACATGATCCTCTATACTCTTCGAGTATATCCAAATATCATTGGTTACGCCACCATTGACTTACCCAATTAAGTATGGAAAATCCCATGCCAAACAGACACTCAATCTGTGAGTTATGGCGAAAACACGAACCGCACTTTCCGCACTTACTACAACATCCAAACATATTCCATCAGTAAATAACTTAATTCCATGTCACTACTTCACCATCATATAGAGTATTGCAATAACTTCCAACGCTTCTCATCTGACGTCATTCCGAGTTACGGTTCTCCCATTAGGACAAAATACGAAAACAACATCGTCACCATTAGAAGGTCATTCAACACATCTCCAACTCTTAAAATGTTTAAAGTCCAATTACCGATATAGTATGCCACATCTTACTTCCTTTAATAATCACCAGAAGTCACTATCCACCCTTTATATACTCGACCTCATAACCTATTACTGTAGCACACACACCAGACACAAGTCTCAAAACTACTCAATCAATTTAATTCTTTGACTATCCTAATAGACATATAACATGGAGCTCTCAATATCAGACTAGTTTCCGCAACTAAGCCGATCACAACACCACTTCACGTCTTGGCTATCACTACCTTCATTAACACTCAAAATTCCCATCAAAATTAAACATCTCAACACGGTCCTGCGTCGACTCATCAAAACAATTCTTAAGCACTTGGCTTAATTCCAAATAATTCACTGCTCACGCCATTTAAGCTTGCAAGACACGTCTATCCCATCCAACACAATCCCAACTACTATCAACAAGAGATTAAGGGTGATCAGTTCCTCAATTTGTTAATAGACAGTCGACAATCATAATGGGGCATAAACCGTCTTTACTAAACTATAAGAGCGTTCAACCATACACTAAGCTACAACTCCACACTTGCAGCATCTTGGAGAAGCACCAGTTTCTCCCCCACTTGAATCATTCTCACTCTTGCAGACAAAGGTTAGACAACAAACATGTATCGACAGTGTTTTCACACACATGTCGTATACCAGGGAACAAACAACATTAGACAACTTGGTCGGACGGACCGACCTGCTCTGATACCACTAATGTAACACCCTTCTAAACCCCACGGATAATATATGAATAATCAGAGTAAATTTCCATGCATTTACAAAAGGGCATTACACATAACTTTCAAAATATCAAAACCACCTATCATGCTCATTACTATTTCAATATAAAATTATGCTTTACAAAACTTCACTTTGCATGTAGCAGCGGATTCAATTATACCACAATTTTCATAAAAGAAACATTTGTCTTTATCACATAAAACAACATCACTTAGGCACTAAGGCCAACATCATAATACTCCAATGGATATAAACATGTTTATAGAGTACATAATGTATATCTTAAACACAACCGAAGTAATCCTAGTGTTACATGACCAGAGCATGACTCGACCCAACATAATTAAATCACTAAACGGCTACACCAAAAGCGACCTCGTAACTACGAGCAATACTACTCCTTGATACCTGCGCGATGTCATGTAGGACATCATTCCAGCAGAAGGGTGAGAAATGTTATCATAATAACAATTCATATAATTATATATACACAAATACACAAGCACAAAATACATATATTCCACATTTTCTCACCACAATTCATTATAACTCATCATGTACAATACAACATATATATAATCAAATATGGATAATCACCAAGCATATTCATCATGCACGTATCCATAAATCTCAACATTCCACATGAACATACACATATTATGTTTACTCACTAATTCACAATTACACATTCACAATTCTCAAATCAACAATTCATGTTCATAAGCATACTTTCATACAATGATCACATATTCACAACTCTCAATTACACAAGTAATGCACATACGCATATTCCACCATTCTCACCATACTTCATCATAACTCATCATATACTTCACAAAGCATATATATATATATATATATATATATATATATATATATATATATATATATATATATATATATATATATATATATATATATATATATATATATATATATATATATATATATATATATATATATATATATATATATATATATATATATATATATATATATATATATATATATATATATATATATATATATAGGCAAATATGGACAATCATCAAACATATCCATAGTTCACAATTACACAAGTCATGTACATACACCTATGCATAACTTCATACAACAATCATATATTCATTCCATGAGACTCAATGCAACTCAATGCAACTCATGCCATGTGGTACCAACACTTGTTATCATTTTTCGGTTTTTACACCTAAATCGGGTCTGTAACACCCCACTCTAAACTATCGCGGAAATAAGATAAACAACAGAAACAATTCAGAGTGCAGCAAATAAAATCTCATGACGACCGCCATGGATGTCACGACCGTCACGGTCATGACGAGCGTCATGGAGCTGTGACGACCGTCACACTCCCAAATTCTCAGACGCAGCAGAGGTGTCACATTCTACACTTAACCAAAACACATACACCTGCAAAAGCTCATTTACTAACACACGTAGCACAAAATTCAGATGAACAAATAACGGTAACTTGTTTAACATTTTAATCATAAACGCCATGTTATAATACACTTCCAATGATTCGTACTAATTAAATTCCATTAAAATTCAACAAGTAATTATCTTGCATCAATTCGCTAAAACAACTATGCATCCAAGCAACATTTGGCATTATCAGAAACAACCAATCTATTTGCCATAGTACTTAATAAAATTTAGCAACAAGGAATTCAATTAAAACAATAACATTAATCGTTCATCCCCCCCAGAGTGCTACGTATCAGAGCGACCAACGACCTTAAACATAAAGCTACACTTTCTTCCGAGTTACCTGCAAATTACCACCAACGGAGGTAACATACAGCATAAAGGGTGAGATATCAACAATATAACATAAGGCATGATAAAAGTCATGTCAGAATATTATCACAGCATTATAATTCCAGCAGTTTGCATAAATATTAGTAATAATTAAACTGCAACAATTCATTATTCATAACCACACCAATTATCATCATATCTCAGCAACTCATCAAAACCACTCAACAACGCAACTCAACAATGCGACTCATCAATGCGACTCAACTGTGCATATGCATGTGGTACCATTTAGGAGCCAACACTCCAAAACTCGGGACAGGGCCAACACCCCGAACCCATCTAGGAGCCAACACTCCAAAACTCGGGACAGGGCCAACACCCCGAACCCATCTAGGAGCCAACACTCCAAAACTCGGGACAGGGCCAACACCCCGAACCCATCTAGGAGCCAACACTCCAAAACTCGGGACAGGGCCAACACCCCGAACCCATCTAGGAGCCAACACTCCAAATAACGCCAATACAGGCACAACCGTCGCCAATCCAGGCCAAATTCTATGCTATGAGATGCAACTATTATGGACTATAACACAACAACAACAACAACAACTGTGCAACAACCGTGCAACAAGGCATCACGCCTACAACCAATTATCCATAACAGAAACATCACATTCTGCATATATTATGGACTCACCATTTCAATCTGTTCATATCAGAGAACTACCAACAGTATCGTTCCTACGAATAAGACTCTAACACATTTTCGCAGAGAACAGTTAAAAGCAACCTCGTCTCTACAATCGAGAACTCAATAACATTTTCATGTCAGAGAACAACTGACAACATCATTACTACAAATAAGAACTCAACACATTTTCATATACCTTCATACGGGTAATATAACTACAACTTATCCACGTAATCCAAGGAAAACATTATAATAACATTTTCTCAACAAATGGGAAATTAGCGCGTGTCGGCGCCGATTCCCAACATTACTACATAACTAACGACATAAACATTAATGCAGGCGTAGACAAACATTAACCCTTAATATTTCTCAACCTACGGGAACATTTACCCTTAATATTCTCTTAATATTTCTCAACCTACGGGAACATTTACCCTTAATATTCTCTTAATATTTCTCAACCTACGGGAACATTTACCCTTAATATTCTCTTAATATTTCTCAACCTACGGGAACATTACTACGGTAACGTTACTACGGGAACATCACTACGGTACCGTTACTACGGGAACATTAATCTTTAATATTTCTTTCTTCAACTTACGGGAACATTACTACGGTAACGTTACTATGGGAACATCACTATGGGAACATTACTACGGTAACGTTACTACGGGAGCATTAATCTTTAATATTTTATCGTAATAACAACATTACGGCATCTTCTCACATAATTAATTACAAATCAATCACAACCAGGTAACTGTCCTTTTTGGACCAGTACCTGAAACTGGCGCCTTAGACCAACTCGGCCATCTTGACGCCCATTAGGGAAAACCATTAGAGTGTCGTATATAACACATTCTTTCTTACATAGAAAAACCTCGTCCCTAACATTTATCGATTAACGGAAATTATACCTATGAATCAATTCCCTACATGAAATTGATCATACCCACGGTTATAGAATTGAACCCCACCCTTACCTTGAATATAGGCCAATTTCAAGCTTTCTGGTTCTGGTTCCGTTCTACGGTAACTCTCCTGCAACTTTCTTCCAATTTCACCGATGGAAAATTCTTCTTCTTACTTTCTCCACAGTCACGTTCCTTTTTTTTCTTCTCCTCAACCTTTTTCCTCAATTTTGGTTTTCTGAGCCGTTTATCGTTCTTTTGCTCTTTCTCCCACAACTTCTCTAATAACTCCCTAATTCCCATTATTACATCCACTAATAATAATAATTAATAATAATAATAATAATAATAATAGTAATAATAATAATAATAATAATTATAATAATAATAATATAATATTACTACTAGTTATTAAATTATCATCATTATTGATTATATTATATTATTATCAAACCCAATGATTTATTAAATGGTTTCCTATACTTTAAGGACACCCACCAACACTCTCAGACACACTCCCACATAAAGGCACACCAACAATTCATAAATAATTTAATTAAAATAAACGGGCGTTACAACTCTCCCCTACTTAAAAGAATTTCGTCTTCGAAATTACCTCAATCAAACAACTCCCAACCAGACCACTTTCACCAAAGCAATCTCTTCACCTCAAAGTTGCTTCTCGTTCATCCACTTGAACTAGCAACGCCTCAATACTCAAATTAGCTTTCACTTTTACACCATCCATCCGAATCAATGTACTTCTTCAACTTAGGCACATACCACATCATGCAAATTCCCATGAGTGACAACGGTAAAACGGTCTAACATGCTATTTTTCCCACGCTTCTGCTGCGCCACTCTGGTACAGATCACAAAACACAGTGTGCTTCCGAGACTTCAAGCTTGACCAACACCAGTTACTATCGTAAATCTCAAAGCACGTCTTTCTTGGATCCTTTGGATCTTTTCAGTCGTCTCTTGCACAATCTCAGCTAGCTTCAACATAGAATGATTAATCTCACTTATTAGGAAAAGAGCCAAATTAGTCATTCTATCCAAAATCACCCAAGTAAAATCATATCCCTCAAGTTCTTCGGAAAACCCAACAACAAATCCATGGGAATACTATCCGATCTCCACTCTGGAATATTCAACGGTTGCATCGGACCCAACGGTCTCTGAATTTTATTCTTCGACTTCCAACAAGTCTAACCAGCATATACTAACTCAACCACTTATCTCTTCAACTATGACCCTCAAAATAATTTCCTCAAATCCGGTTACATCTTCATAGCACCGGGATGGATACTCCATATACCTCAATACTCTTATTCCACTTAATAATATCTAGAACACAAACTCTATCACGACATCTCATGATACTATTTCCATTAATCTGAAAATCATCCCTTCGACTTTAGTTCCTCAGATTCAACCAATCTACCAACTCAAACCAGAATTCTGACCTTATCGAATCTCGTCAAGAATACCACTAGTAAGGTCCAACATACTAAGCTTAACTCCATAAGAAGTCTCTTCACAAACCAATTCATACCACAAAATTGCTCAATCAGTTCTAACTCTTTTCACCATCATCATCGGCATATGCAAGGATTTCCAAGTCAATGCATAAGCTACCACGTTTTGATTTTCCCGAATGGTAATTCAATCTGAAACTATAATCCATTCTGGAGTCTCAATTATTTTCTCTGCCTCATATTTGACTCTTCCAAATCAAATAAATACCTTAAGCTCTTGAGGTCACCAAACATGTCAAATCTCAAACTAACTAATCGAGCTTCCAACTCCGGCACTACCACAACAACAACCAACTTTAAATCACACGTCAGGTGATTCCTCTTATGTACTTCAAGTTGCCTTAAAACATAACCCAAAACTGGCTGACGTTTCACTTATCATGTCAACAAGGCATCATAAACACAACAAATGGTCCTGTCGGGTTCGGCAAAAATCAACACACGATACATTTTCAATTTTCTTCTATAATTGAACCAGGTACAGGCCTCAAAACAATTTTTCCTAGAAATAGCATCTCGTTAGCTTTCTAACGCTTCGAACGGGGACTAAAACCGACTTACGAATCAAGAGATATGAATTTTCGAAGTTTCTCCAAAACAGAATTTTTCTGCGTAAAAGCTGCTACGGGTTTGAGCATTTTCGCCCGAAAATCCGACCGATTCAATTATTTTCTTCGAAACAAACACATACTCATTCATACCAAACATATATTAGTGATTTAGAACCATCAAACGTGAAATCTACGACTTTCAATTTTAATCCGAATCTTAAATCCTCAAATCTCCAAAAATGCAAAAACTTACAAAAATCCATCAAATTCGATAAAACAAGCATACTCGATCACGGCCTAACATTACCCGACACAACAGCGTAATCTATTCCAACTTTCATCCGTAAAAACATTGATTCCGTAAAAAGCTGCGATCTCGGAATTCGACGTACGACAACCATTTCACACTCTGTGGCCTTAGCACACACACCAGACACAAGTCTCAAAGCTACTCAATCAATTTAGTTCTTTGACCATCCAACAAACATAAAATACGGAGCTCTCACTGTCGGAATAGTTTCCGTATCTAAGTCGGTCACAACTCCACTTCACGTCCTGGCCGTACATCACTTATCTCTTCAGAAAACTTCCAGTCAACCACAATTAATCGGCAATCGCCAACTTCCCGCTTTCATTATAATTCAAAAATTTCCATCAAAATTAAACACCTCAGCACCCTTCTGCACCGACTCATAAAAACCATTCTTAAGCACTTAGCTTAACTCAAGACAATTCACTGCTCACGCCATCCAAGTTTGCAAGACACGCATATCCCATCTAACATGACTCCGTCCACTATCAGCAAGATATTAAGGGTGATCAGTTCCTCAATTTGTCAATAGACAGCCGAAAATCATGATAGGGTACAAACCATCTTTACCAAACTATAAGAGCGTTCAACCACACACCGAGCTACAACTCCACACTTGTGTTGCACCCTAAAATTTGCTCAACTTTATGCACTTGGTTTATGTTTCAATATCATTAGCATTTGCATATAGAGTCATGTACATAGACTAACCATCTGCATAGCATAAGCATAGCAAGTCATTCAACAGGGGACCAATCATTATTCTCATCTCTAGAAGCCTATCAAGAGGTTATTATCCTAATTCCATCTCATTCAAGTCATTAGAAAAGAATTTGAAAGCAGAGAGTTCAGCAGATCAAGCCTTGAGCCTATCCCCTATCTGAGGGCATCTGAGGGTCAACAGGGAGGTTATGAGTGGTGAATGGAGAGCATGGGGAGTATCTAGACATCTTGGAAGACTTAGAAAGCCATTTGGAGAAGAAAACAAGTTGTTGGTATGATTACAAGAATTGCAGTTGAAGACAGTTGACTAGGGTTTCATCTGGGTCAACCCTAGGTCAACCCCAGGTCAATTGACTGATTTAAAGGGCATTCAAGTCTATTGGAGAGATGTGGGGTTCATCATTTGACATGTAAAGAAGGATAGGTTGTTGTGCTAAGAAGAAATCAAGAGAAATCAAAGAGAAGAGGAGTTTCTAAATTAGGGTTTCTGTGTAAAATCCCCTAATTTAGGTCACATTTCCAAGCAAGATAAGTCAAAATTCAAGCTTCAAATGGATCCTTGGACAACATGAAACTTGTAGAGGATATCAAGACCTTTAATTTGAGTGGTGGAAGACATTAAGGAGATTTATATAACTCAAGTTATGGTCCTTGCAAGTTACAGGTCATCTGAGGTATCTGAAATTTTGTCTGTGAAAGTGACTTGACTTCCAAGCTAGTTTTACCCCTCAAGGAGATTTCAAGTGAATTTCTGGTCAACATAAGAATTGTTCCTCATTGTCTTAGCTTTCTAGAATGGTATAGCATGCCCTCATA
The DNA here is from genome assembly GCA_963859935.3 of Lathyrus sativus. Taxonomy (NCBI): domain Eukaryota; kingdom Viridiplantae; phylum Streptophyta; class Magnoliopsida; order Fabales; family Fabaceae; genus Lathyrus; species Lathyrus sativus. The sequence goes on from OZ012735.1 coordinate 264,324,452, forward strand.
TGATGTGTGGAGCTCAACTTATGGTCTTGGCAAGCAAAGGGTATTTTGGTCATTTGTGAATTACAGGTCATTTTAACCTATGCCCAAAACTCATACAAGGAAGCTTCAAATGGAAAAACTTACAACATCAAACTTGCTCCAAATGACACTTTGAGTCTAGAAAAGTGACCATGAGAGATTGGAAATGTCCATGGCACAAGGTTTCAAAATTGGTGAATTTAATGAAGGAAAATGGCTTAAAAAATGGTATTTTTCATATCTTGGCCAAATGATGCAAAATTATAGGTCATTTTGAATGGAAAAGGCATTCTAAGGACATTGGCTAAAGTGGAATTTTGAGTCTAGTTCAAGATTTAAGAGTTATCCATGATTGCTTGCAATATAAGAAACATAATCAACATTCAAGGGAATTTTGCACAAGGGAAACTTCTCCAAGTTTCTAGGAGGTTCCTATATCACCTATATATTCATGCAAGATGAATCATGCAAGGGTTGGTGCCATCATTTTGTCAAAAACCTCCATTTTCACTCATTTTCCATTTTTGCATAAGTCTCTCAAATTCTCTCAATCTCTCATCAAACTTCAACATTCTTGATTCAATCTTCATCATCATCACACAGAGATCAGAATCCATACATTCCTTTGGAGAATTGAGCAAGGAATTGTGATATTCACCATCATCATTCAAAGTGCAAAAACCTTGGAATTAGAAGATTCAAAGCTTGGGAGCTTCTCTAATTGCATACAGAATTCATCTCCAAGATTACTGATCAACTTCCCCACCTTGCCAGCATCGGATCAAGTGTATGCCATCACTGTTTTCAGCATCATAACAGGTTGGTTATCTCCTTCGAATTGCATAGTTTAATGAGAATTTTAGGGAATTGTTAGTGTAGACTGGTTAGGATAAGGGAGATGATTGATTTGGATAAGTTTGAGCAAGTTTCATGGACATTGGTTATGGTGCACCATTTCTGTTGAAGCTTAGAATGGAAAGAATCGTGTGAAATAATCCTGGATTGAGTGCTTAAAATGACCAGGGTGAGGTGTAGGTTAGTTTAGGATGATTTCCATGGAGAATTGAGAGGATCCATATCAGTTGAACATGGTGGATCAGATCTGTTATACACATCGAGTTTGCTTTGTGAGTGAGTTTTAGGAAGAACTAAGGCTATGGCTGTGTAGAGGGAGAGATTTAGAGTAATTTTGCTCTTGACATCGAATGAATCCATGGAGAGTTGAAGGAGAACAGAAGGGTGTAAGGTTCGTGCATGGAGATGAGTTGCAGAACCTAGGGTTTGCTGGAGGTAGGAGACGATACATGAGCCACACGATCTTATTTTGACCTTTGACTTGAAGACTCATCCAACGGCCACGATTAAAGCTGAAAACGGAGGGAAACTTCAAAAGGACCGATACGCTGCGTTTCATTAATTGGGGGGTTGGGCTCAGAGCGCTATCCACACCCCCCATGTTATCAAGCCCAATGCAGTGAACGCGTTTTTTCTACTTTTCTCACCCCCTCCATTTTATTTCATTTTATTTTCTTTTATTTTCTTTAATTTTTTATGCATCTTCTAAAATTCATAATAAATAGCTAAATAATCATTTTTGATTCATTCTTTTTGCATTATTTTCTTTAGGATGTCTAGAAAATTCTAAAAAATAAAAATTGCATTTTATTTTTTATTTGATATTTTTCCCATATTTTCCAAATAAATGACATTTTAAATAGCTTCATTTCATGCATGATTTTACTAATTTTTGTTCTATTAGATACTTTCATATTTTTTGTTCATTCTTTTTAGGTTGTTTAGATTAGACATTGAACTTGTAGATTCAATTTAGTTCCCATTTTTTGAAATTAATTTTAGGTGCTTAATGTAAGTGTGAATAGCATGGATAAAACTAGGGTTTTAAGTGATGACTTAGGAGATTTGATTCTTTTCCCTTAGGACTTAAGGTTTGACTAGTTTAGTTATGGGACTATAGGGGCTATGGGTAGTTATTAGATCCCTTAGAAAAAGTCAGGATTCCCCTACTGCTATTAATATGCTGTTGTATCTGATTGACTGGTGTGGTGTGCCCTCTGGGGATTGTTGCTTGCTTGTTTGGGTATTGGGTTTGTCTGGGGACTTGGGGAAGCTGAAAACTTGAGGAGATGAAGACCATTGGAGATCCAGAGATTTAAGATCATTTGTCAAGAGTTGAGGAGGTTCTTGCCAGCAGTTGCTGAGAAGATTAGGGTTTAGGAAATAGGCAGAGCTCTAGATTAGAAAGCTTGCTTCACAAACATAGATGGCTTTGTTTGCCTCTATCCTTTCTCTATGATTCAAAGTCTCTTTCAAATATCCACCTCCTTCCTTTGGAAGGATCAGTGAATATATTTGAAAGATAGAACTTTTGAGAGGAAACTTTCTGTTTAATGTTAACAGTTGATGAACCACCATTGGTAGGTAATTAACTGTCTAACATTCATTCACTTCACTCTTGTGATTGATTCCTCATCCTGGAGGTTTGAACTTGAAGAAAAGCCATGGCAGATAGAAGACTGATGATCAAAGCCCTTGCCTGAAGGCCATGAAGATGGAGATTAATGCTTGTTGAAGCCTGTAACTGATTGGAGATGACTTGAAGATGGATGTTGATTCAGAGCTGCTGAAGCTGCTTGCTTTATTGCTGTATTTCATTTCTGATGTATTGATTGGTTTTCTGGACTGTATTGTTTGCTGTTTACCCTGTTGGGTTGAAAGTGAAGTCTGTTCACTTTTGCCTATTGTTTTCTAGGTTCGAGGTTGAGTGGGACTCCCTTGCCTCGCTTGTACTGTTGCATCCATGCATTTTACCGCTTTATTATATCTGTTATTGTTTCTGTTTCTGCCTATCCCTTAGGATCTCTGTTTCTCTCTGTGCAAGAGAGGAACATGATAGACACTAGGTCTTAACCCATGCATGATAACATTAGGATAGTTTTATTCCCTTCGCAACCGTAGGTTAGAGTTCTGTCTCTTCTCTCTCAAAACAAACAGAAAAACACAATAAGATTTCAAACACAATAAAAGACACTTCTTTCGTAAAAGAACGTGAACTCATCAAGACGACATTTTTGTCCGCCGGGACTGCTAATCAAGAAACCCTTTTTCAGAAGGAATAAAATCAATCAAAGACAGACTTGTGTCGTCCGTGGCCCGAACTACGTTTGCTCTGATCTTTCATGCCGTATGAAAGTACGTAGGCATAGGATGCGATATCCTAGCGAGCAACCTTCCCCTCCTTTCCCGTAGGTAGGCGAACTACGTTGACTCTGATTTCTCGTTCCAGGCGGGAATACGTAGGCATAAAGTGCGATACTTTGCCGAGTCATTTTTATTTTTTATTTTTCATTTTATTTTCTTTTTCACCCTTGACCTATAGTTTAGATAGAATAACAATCCATACCCGAAAACAAGCGTGGATCCCGTCGAGTACGACGGACGTGAGGGGTGCTAATACCTTCCCCTTGCGTAACCGACTCCCGAATCCAGGTTTTGGTTGCGACGACCATACCTTTCCCGTGTTGTGCGAGGTTTACTCTGAGCGTTTCCTTTCCCTCCCGTGGGATAAATAACGCACGGTGGCGACTCTTCTTTTCAGCCGGCGTCGATTTTCGCAGTAGCGACAGCTGGCGACTCTGCTAGGGATCCAACGTCCCCTGGCTGCTAAGGACTGCGATGGTTCTTATGCATTTGGGATCCAACGTCCCTTAAGAGAGTCAATCCTAACGCTTGTTTTCCCGTCGAGGATTTTGTATGGATTTATATTTCTGACCTTTATTTTCAGCATTATATATATTGTTTATTATTGTTGTATTGGGGTGTGACGGGTGTTCTGATATTGAGTGAGAAGCCGGACCTGGGCTTGAGTGCACCTAGAATTAGAGTAGAAAGTAGTGGGCGCGTGCCGGCTTTGCTTGCATTAGTGTCTCATGAAATCTACACTCGGACGAGGTTCTTCTGGTTGGCTTCTTTTTCTACCCTTTGGGTCGAAGGGGTTGTTGGTCAGCTGAATTGTCGACTCCGGGAACCGATCATTTGGAAGTTGGCTAAGTGAGGCCTCTTCAGGATTTGATGATGCCACTCCTTCTGGGAATCGTATCATCAACCCTGAAAGTCTGTGACGCCGACGACCGCATAGGATGCCATACCTTTGTCAGTTACTAGGACATCCACCTGTGAGAGGGTTTGGGGTTATACAGGTAACTAGACCTTCAGACTACCGGTCATTTCTTGATCAGAGATCCTGGGTATTTATGGAAAGTTAGGAGGTCTGTCAGAGACCAATTGGAGATGAGATTTGAGGTCTGTCAGAGACCAGTTGGAGTGTTCTGAGGTCTGTCAGAGACCAATTGGAGATGTGATTTGAGGTCTACCAGAGACCAGTGGGAGTTATGGTTTGAGGTCCATCAGGGACCAGTAATGGAGCTTTGTTTTAGGTTTATCCGAGACCAGGGTTTGAGGACTTCTGGAGGGTCTATCTGAGATCTCTTGATATGGTTCAGGATATTCAGCTACAGCTTTGGTCCCTGTTGCATGTTACTTGCATTGCATCGCCTGCATAACCATTACCATTTGCATTTCACTAACGTGTGTCTGTGCTGCAGGTGCATTTGCATTTCCCTAGTTCTAGTGCCCGGACTTCTGAGTATTGACTATGGCTAGTTTGAGGAAAACAGTTGCGTACAAGCTGCCTTCACCTGATATTACTTCTTTGCTTGGTTTGATATCTCTCGCTGATGAGGAGGTTAGAAGAAGCTTTAGAATGAGTCATGGGAGATTACTGAGATTAGTCTGTAAGCCCACTACTGATGAGATGAACGGGCTATACACCTTGATGCAGTTCTATGACCCCGCATTGAGATGCTTTACTTTTGCTGACTTCATTCTAGGACCTACTATTGAGGAGTATGTGGAGTTTACTGAGCTTCCCGTGCAGAACAAGGTTCCCTTTATTCACTCTGCTGCTGAGCCCAAGTTGGAGGACTTAGCCAAAGCCTTGCATATGAATGCTGCTGAGTTATTAGTGACTTCTTGGCTCGGGGTTCCCGGTTTCTCTCTCGATTTCTTGATTGGCAAAGCTCAAGAGTACGCCAAGAGCGGTTGTTGGGTGGTTTTCAACGCTATTTTGGCTCTATGCATTTATGGAATTGTGCTGTTTCCTAACCTGCCCAACTTTGTGGATTTGGATGCTTTCTATCTGCTCGCTGCCGGCAATCCAGTGCCAACATTGATCGGAGACTTCTACCACTCATTGCACTACAAGAACGAAAACCGAAGGGGAAAAGTTGTTTACTGCTGTACTCCTCTGTTGAATATGTGGTTCAAAAGTCATCTCCCTATGAAGGGACCCTTTGCAGACAGTGCAACCTCAGCCAGTTGGTCAGAGCGCCTGATGAGGCTATATTCCGAAGACGTTGTGTGGTTTGATCGAGACCTGCTGGGATCCGAGCTTATCTTCAGTTGTTCTGGTTACCCTAACGTCCCGTTAATTGGAAGGAAAGGGTGTATCAACTACAACCCATCTCTGTTCGTCCGTCAGTTCGGATATGCGCTGAAGAACCCGCCAAAGGAGGAGGAAGTACAGGAATCTCTGTACTTCACAGGTGACGTGAAGGGGGAGTTATTAGCCAAGTTGCAACATGCCTGGACGCGTATTAACCGCAGAGGGAAGCCGTTGTTAGGAAAGAATGACTGTCAGGCCTATGCACCTTATAGAGTTTGGATTCAGGAGAGGGCTAGTCAGTTGAGGATGCCGTTTCCAGACGCCCCAATTCTTGTTCCCATTCCGGTAGCGGAGCCAACTACTGTTTCTAGGGAAGTCTATGAGCAAGTTGTGAGAGAAAAAGAAGCCTTGATGAAGATCAACGAAGGGTTAGAGCAAGAGTTAGCCCAGGTACGCAGTGAGAAAAACAAGGCCGTGTATGCTTTCCAACAACAGATCGAGCTGTTAAACAGGTTAGGGGCTGAGTTGACTGAGGAGAAGAAGAAGCGCGAACGTCTGGGGCAAGAGTTCAGAAGCTCCCATGACATGCTGGAAGCCAAAAAGAAGGCGCTCGACGCAGCACACCGAGAAATCTCCTCTTGCAATAAGACTTGGAATGCTACACTCACCAACAATAAGAAGAGGGAAGATAAGCTGAAGCAGCAAAGTTCCGACCTCGAAGAGAAGTTGAAGTCTAGCATCAAGAAGTGTGAGGAGGAAGTGATGACCCGGTATAGTGTCCAGCATGCACTGAACAAGGCAATCAAATCCAGAGATGAAGCGGTGTCTCAGAAGCGAAAGCTAGAAGATTGCTTCGGGGAAGCAACATGGGAAGAAACTGCGGAAGACGTGCGCCGTATTCTTAAGAAGAGAAACCAACTGGTCGAAGGGCTGCTTACCCAACCAAGTCATCCGGAGACCAAGAAGTTGCTAGAAGAGTACCAGACTTATAGGAGTGTTTGATCATTTCATGTAGTAACTTGTATGCTTTATTTGCATAGTGCTGACCATCACCAGGATTGTTGGTTGAGGCCATGCCTTCTTATTGTACTCTCAGTGATATTGTACTCTCGGCTTATTGATTTTCCCTGCAATATATGAGGATTTCTATGATTCAGCTCCGATATTCCTGTTGTCACTGCACAGACACCTTCACACTAGAACTGGGGGAATGAACTTCCCTAATGCACAGACACATTGCATTGCATTCATATTGCATTACAGGTAATCTTTGAATAGTGTCTTATTTCCTGCTTTTTCCAGGTACTTAACAGGATTGCAGATCAACATCCGCACCGCTATTCTACCCGCTCCAATTGTCGAAGAATCATGGACCAAATGCAGAACGAGATGCAAGATGTGCGCGAGAAGCTCGCTCTCTTCATGCAGACCATGGAAGCTATAGCAAAAGGGCAGGAGAATTTGCAGGCCATGGTCCAGCCTCTGTTGGCCCGAAACGCTGGTCATGGTAATGAAGATCATCAGTCTGTACGGGTCGATACTGTTCATGGAGACGGTACTCCCACGCCAGTGGCTCCGCCTGTGATCAACACACCTGCTGCTAATGTTAACAACGCTACCGCTGCTGTAAATGGTAACGTCGGAGTTGGAAATGAGACTGCTGTCCATAACGTTGGGCTGGGGGATGTCAATTTGGGTGACAATATGGGAGGCAACGGCTTTGTCAATGCTGGATTCGGGTTCAACGATCAGGGATTCGATAACAATGGGAAGTATGGCTTTAATGCTCAAGGCTTTGGGCAAGACGGTTATGGCGCGACCAATCAGGGTTACGGAGGCTTTGGAAACGGAAACGGCACTGGATTTATGGCTTTTGGTCCTGCTGGAGGTGTTCAAGGGTACGGCAACAGAGGCCGAGGTCCGGGGATGAATCAGATCAGAACTGGACGTAATAACGGATATGATGGGTATGGGGGTGGAAATGGTATGTGGCAAGAAGATCAGCAAGAGGACGCCTTCTCTGGAGGAGGTTTCGAAGGGCCGATGGATGATTCCCAGAAGATCAGAATGCTGGAAGAGCAGATGAGGGGAGTCCTAAACCAAAGTGTTGTGGGATTGGACATGGCAACAATGGGCTTGGTACCTGGCTTAAGGGTGCCAATTAAATTCAAAGCTCCCGCGTTTGACAAGTATAAAGGAGACACATGTCCAAAAGTGCATGTACGAGCTTATTACAGAAAGATGTCTGCATACTCAACTGACGAAAGAATGCTAATGCATTTCTTTCAGGATAGTCTGTCGGGCCCTTCCCTAGAGTGGTACATGGGGTTGGAGCCAACTGATATCAAGACATGGAAGCAATTAGCAGAGGCATTTGTAGCCCATTACAAGTATAACAGCGACCTGGCACCCAATCGGGTCCAGTTGGCCGGGCTGTCGCAAAAGAAGGGGGAGAGTTTTAAAGAGTATGCGCAAAGGTGGCGCGATATGGCTGCCAGGGTCCGTCCTCCGGTGGAAGATAAGGAAATGAATGACATGTTTGTCGGCACATTCACAGGGCTGTTTCATGACATGCTGTTTCATACGTCTCTGGCCAGTTTTTCAGACCTGATTCTGATGGGGGAAAAGATTGAACGTAATATTAAGCAAGGAAAGTTCCAAGTCGAGGAATCAACTGCATCTGGCGGTAATAGGAAAGCTTATGGGGGGCGCCGTCAGGGCGAAGCAAGCGCAGTATTTGGAGGCCGAGGCCGAGGCCGAGGCAGGGGGCGAGGTCAATATCGTCAGCCGCAGCAGGTGGCGAGTGTTACTATCCCGTATCAACAACAACCACTCCAGCAACAACCACCGGTTCAGCAACAGCCAATGCAACAGCAGCAGCAGCCTCAGCAGGGGGCACAACAAGCTCAGCGAAGATTCCAGGGTAGTAAACCGAGAAGAGTGTTTGAGAAGCCTCCCTCAACTTATGCCGATTTATTGCAGACATTGTTGGGATTGAACCTGGTAGAGAAAAGAACTATGGCACCAATAACGGGAGCTCCCCCGTGTGGTTACGATGCAAGCAGGCACTGTGAGTTTCATTCTGGGGCTCCGGGTCACGATATAGAAGGTTGCCACGCTTTTAAGCACGTTGTGCAGGATCTTTTGGACAATAAGACTATCAATTTCGGAACGGCAGGTCCGAATATAGTGCAGAAGCCCATGCCTAATCACGGGGCGAACGCCGTTCTGACTGAGGAAGGGTTGAATCTGGTTATGAATGTTGAAGATCTAAAGACGCCTCTGAGCGAGATAAAGAGCCGACTGTTACAAGGAGGTGTTTACCCAGGATGTAACGAGTATTGCTTAGGCTGTTGGACCCTAGCTGGGGGGTGTGAGGATTTGAAGAAGGGCATTCAGGCTTTAATTGATGAGGGCATATTGCAGTTTGACCAAGCGGCAACTGAAGAACCCGCAGGGGCAGTAGCAGATAATCAGAATGATGTGGCCACTGTGACGATTCCTCGGAAGACGATCACTATTGCAGCACCAGCTCAGCGCCCACCGATCACCATAACTAAGGCCGGGCCGATCCCGTACGAGAACACAAAAGCAGTCCCATGGTCCTATGGTTTGGAAGTATATTGTGACGGGATAAAAATTGATGTTAACAAGCAGCCAGCTGAGACTGTGGATAATGTTGTTGGTTCGGGAGGTATGACGAGGAGTGGCAGGATCTTTATATCTCCTGAAGTGGAGGCTGAAAGACTAGCGAAAGGAAAAGGGAAAGCGGTTGAGAATGTTCCAGTACAAGTGAGTGAAAAAGAAGCAGCATCGAAGGATGTAGAAGAGTTCATGCGCTTGATCCGAAAAAGTGATTATAAGATTGTGGAGCATCTGCAGCAGACGCCGTCCAAAATATCTATCCTGTCATTGCTGTTGTGTTCGGAAGCTCACAGAAATGCTTTGCTGAAAGTCCTGGATACTTCTTTTGTACCCCAAGACGTCTCCGTGAATCAGCTGGAAGGAGTGTTGGCACATGTGAACGCGGGTCATAGTTTGGGCTTTACCGATTTTGACTTGACTCCGAAAGGGAGAGATCATAATATGGCACTACACGTATCTGTTGAATGTAGAGGATCAGTAATGTCGCACGTATTGGTTGACACCGGATCATCTTTGAATGTACTGCCCAAGAAGGCGATGATGAAGTTGGATGTTAGAGGAATCTTGTGCACACCCAGTGATTTGGTAGTCAGAGCGTTTGACGGCACGCGGAGAACAGTCTTCGGATCGATTACATTGCCTCTACAGGTGGGGCCAGAGGTATTTGCAACTGAGTTTTATATCATGGATATACAGCCTGCGTATAGTTGCTTGCTTGGAAGACCTTGGATTCATGGGGCGGGGGCAGTCACGTCCACCCTGCATCAGAAGTTGAAATATATGGTCGGAGACAGCGTAGTCACCGTGTGCGGAGAAGAGGACATCCTGGTCAGCCATTTATCTTCATTTAAATATGTGGAAGTCGACGGAGAAATCCACGAAACACCCTGCCAGGCATTTGAAGGTTTGCGCATCAAGGACAAAGGTCCCGGGCCGAGCAAAGTGCCAGAGATAGCTGTCTCATCGTATAAGGAAGCTCAAGCTCTAGTGGAAGCAGGAGAAGCCAAGGGCTGGGGCAAAGTGCTGGACATTCCTGTGAAGATGGACCGGTTCGGGCTGGGGTACCAACCGTCGTCATCAACCCCTTCCGTGGGGGCACCCTGTTTCAGAAAGCCAATCACCATCTCTGCCAGTGGGGTGTGTCATGAAACTGTCAATGCTGCTTCGGAGTCTGACGAAGGGGACAGCGATTGTGATATGGATGCCTGGATTCAGCCAAGCACGCCAGGACAAGGACTATGCAACTGGTCTATTCAGGAGCTTGTTCCTGTGACTTTTAAACAGTAATGCTTTGCTTTATTAATTGTTGAATAATCTGATGTCTTGCCTGGGGCATCAGGATTTGCTTAGGGCTGTGTTGTTATGAACATTGCGTGTAAATCATTAAATAAATGGCGTTTTTTCATGTGCAAATACTGTAATCTCTGTCTTTCTTGTTTTATATTTTTCAATAAAATGGCAACGTGGTTATTCGCTTTATACGCATTTTGAAGCACTTAACCATTCCTTTTGCAGGATAACATTTTCAGATGACATCCTTGAACCACCTATGACTCGTCCCGACTTTGAGCACCCGGTATTTCAGGCCGAAGAAGAGGTTGTCGAAGATAGTGACGTTCCTGAAGAACTATCTTGGTTGGTGAGGCAAGAGGAAAGAGCCATTCTGCCTCACGACGAGGTCATCGAAATTATCAATTTGGGGTCGGAAGGGGTTGAGAAAAACATTCGTATCGGAGCCGCGCTGCAGGATGATATCAAGCGGAGACTGGTTGAAATGCTCCAAGAGTATAGTGATGTATTCGCTTGGTCGTATGAAGATATGCCAGGGCTCGATACAGATATGGTTGTGCATCGCCTGCCACTGAAAGAAGATTGCCCGCCGGTCAAGCAAAAGCTTCGCAGAACTCGACCAGATATGGCAATGAAGATCAAAGAGGAAGTTCAGAAACAGTGGGACGCTGGTTTCCTGGCTGTGACGAAGTATCCCTCGTGGGTTGCTAACATCGTACCGGTGCCAAAGAAAGATGGCAAGGTTCGAATGTGTGTAGATTATAGAGATTTGAATAAAGCAAGCCCAAAAGACGATTTTCCACTTCCTCACATTGACGTGTTAGTTGATAATACTGCTCAATACTCCGTATTCTCCTTCATGGATGGCTTTTCAGGCTATAATCAGATTAAAATGGCGCCAGAGGATATGGAGAAGACTACTTTTATAACGCCTTGGGGAACATTTTGCTATAAAGTGATGCCCTTTGGTTTGAAAAATGCTGGGGCAACATATCAGCGCGCGATGACGACTCTTTTCCATGACATGATGCATAAAGAGATCGAAGTTTATGTTGACGATATGATTGCTAAATCCCAGACGGAGGAAGAGCATCTGGTGAATCTGCTGAAGTTATTTAAAAGGCTTAGGAAGTTCAGGCTGAGGCTGAACCCTAACAAATGCACCTTCGGGGTGAGATCGGGTAAGCTGCTGGGGTTTATCGTAAGTGAAAGAGGAATAGAGGTCGATCCTGCTAAAATAAAAGCGATTCAAGAAATGCCGACGCCTAAAACAGAGAAAGAGGTGCGCGGGTTTTTAGGGAGGTTGAACTACATCGCCCGGTTCATATCTCACCTAACTGCCACGTGTGAACCGTTATTCAAGCTGTTGAAGAAAGATCAAGCTGTAACATGGAACGAAAATTGTCAGAAGGCGTTTGATAAAATAAAGAAGTATTTGCAGGAACCTCCTATTCTGATACCCCCAGTGGCAGGTAGACCCTTGATCATGTATTTGACGGTTCTTGAGGGAAGCATGGGTTGTGTTCTCGGTCAACACGACGAGACAGGGAGAAAAGAGCATGCGATCTATTACTTGAGTAAGAAATTTACAGACTGCGAATCTCGATATTCAATGCTGGAGAAAACTTGTTGCGCGCTAGCCTGGGCCGCCAAGCGTTTGAGGCAGTATATGCTGAATCATACAACCATGCTCATCTCAAAGATGGATCCTATCAAATATGTATTTGAAAAGCAGGCGTTGTCAGGAAGAATTGCCCGTTGGCAGATGGTCTTGACTGAATATGATATTCAATACGTCTCGCAAAAGGCTATAAAGGGGAGTGTGCTGTCTGAGTATCTGGCGGAGCAGCCTATTGAAGAGTACCAATCGATGAGGTTTGATTTTCCTGATGAGGATATCATGTACCTAAAGATGAAAGATTGTGAAGAACCGTTGCCAGACGAGGGACCGGAGTCGGGGTCCAAATGGAAGATGATATTTGACGGGGCCGTGAATGCTTACGGCAGCGGAATAGGGGCCATCATCACCACGTCACACGGGTCGCACATCCCGTTTACTGCCCGATTGACCTTTGCCGTTACCAACAATGAGGCCGAATACGAAGCTTGTATAATGGGGCTTGAAGAAGCCATTGATTTGTGAATCAAACATTTAGACGTATACGGAGACTCAGCTCTGGTAGTGAATCAGATAAAAGGGGAATGGGAGACACGTCAGCCCAACTTGATACATTACATGAACTATGCAAGGAGATTGTTGCCTTTCTTCGATAAAGTTGAATTGCATCACGTACCGCGGGCAGAGAATCAAATGGCTGACGCTCTGGCCACTTTGTCTTCCATGTACAAAGTCAACTTCTGGAACGAAGCTCCCCGAATTATTATCTCTCGGCTTGACAGACCAGCTTATGTATTTGCTATTGATGAAGCATCTGACGACAAACCGTGGTATTTTGATATCCTTAATTTCCTGAAGAATAAAGAGTATCCGGCTGGGGCGTCCAGTCAAGATCAGAAGACTCTCAGGAGATTAGCGGGTAATTTCTACTTGAATCCGGATGGCGTCTTATACAGAAGAAACCACGATTTGGTGTTGTTGCGTTGTGTAGATGAGAAAGAGGCAAAGCTTCTCATGGAGGAAATTCACGAAGGTACATTTGGTACACATGCTGGGGGGCATGCTATGACGAGAAAGCTGCTGAGGGCAGGTTACTTTTGGCTGACGATGGAAACTGATTGTTTCAAGTTCGCGAGGAAGTGCCACAAGTGCCAAATCTATGCTGATAAGATCCATGTGCCTCCGAGTCCTCTAAATGTGATGTCATCTCCATGGCCATTCTCGATGTGGGGAATCGATATGATTGGAAAGATCGAGCCGACAGCTTCTAACGGGCATCGGTTCATCCTAGTAGCAATCGATTATTTCACCAAGTGGGTGGAAGCGGCGTCTTACGCGAATGTAACGAAGCAAGTGGTGGCCAGATTCATCAAGAGAGATATCATTTGCCGATATGGGATTCCCGAGCGGATAATCACGGATAATGGTTCAAATCTGAACAACAAAATGATGAAGGAGCTCTGTCAGAATTTCAAGATCGAACATCACAACTCCTCCCCTTACCGACCCAAGATGAATGGCGCTGTTGAGGCGGCCAATAAAAATATCAAGAAGATTGTTCAGAAAATGGTGGTGACCTATAAGGATTGGCATGAAATGCTACCTTTTTCTTTGCACGGTTATCGTACGACGGTACGCACATCAACCGGGGCAACCCCGTTCGTTAGTATACGGAATGGAAGCGGTGCTACCATTAGAGGTTGAGATCCCTTCTCTAAGGGTATTGCGAGACGTTCAGCTGGACGAGGCAGAATGGGTGAAAGACAGGTTGAATCAATTGAGTTTGATGGATGAGAAGAGGCTAGCTTCTCTAGCATATGGTCGTTTGTACCAGAGCCGAATGAAGAAAGCGTACGACAAGAAGATACATCCGCGAAGCTTTCAGACGGGCGACCTTGTGCTGAAAAGGATTCTCCCGCCGCAAGCAGATCACAGGGGCAAGTGGACCCCCAACTACGAAGGGCCATACGTTGTCAGTAAAGTCTTTTCAGGAGGAGCGTTGTTGTTGTCCACCATGGACGGAGAAGACTTTACGTCACCTGTGAATTCGGACGCAGTTAAAAAATACTTTGCTTAAAATAGACCCGCTGGACAGAAAAAGAGAGTCCAGGCAAAAATGGGGCATCCTGGCGAACCAAAAACAGAATGAAAGGTTCGGGCAAAAGTTAGGGATAAAATTGAAAAATGTACACCCGCGAAGTTGAAAACCTACACTGGGCGGCTTCGGCAAAAAAGGGTATCCCGGTGAACTGAAAACCCGTAAAGGGCGGTTCACGCAAAAGTTAGGGATTTGAAAAGCGAATGACTGCGGTCCGAATTTGATGCGGGAGAATACATTTGAGGAGCCAGTTATCGGATACAATCTTTTCAGAAGTGGGGATACCGGGAAAAGCATTAGGGTCGGGCGAGTCATGGGGGGATCAGTTCGTGGTGTTCATCTGCATCCCGTTGCCGACATGTGTACAAATTTAATTTGTCAAAATATTGATGCTTCTTGTACATACTTGTATATTTGCTTTGTGTAGCTTCCTCATTTCAGGAGTTACATCCCGTGTACAAAACTCCGCCCATTCAGGGGCCCAATCAATAAAATACGTTATTCAGTACTTAACACTGCTCTTTACTGTTTTGTGCATGATTAACGCCTACGTTTGATGAAACTAGCATGAGTATAACGTCGCTGGCCCTTGCCAACAATTGCTAAAGTTTTGAATTAACTGAAAATAACGTCACTAACCTGAGTTGATTTGGTTGCATAGGCTTGTCTTGTCTTGTTTGTGTTGCTGCAGGTCTCATAACCGTACGAGAAAGATGATCGAAAGATTGCAACAACGAAAGACTCAGCCTTCACGCAGGTCATGCAGGTTCTTCTTGGAGAAGGATCGAACTCCCCAGCTAGTCGTAGCTTGTGCAGAAAAGAAAGGATCGACGATTACAAGATCGTAAGGCTGTATTCAGACAGGTTCATCTTTTCCCCGCAGGGTCATTCACGCTCCCCCGGCGGAGTCAGTGGATTCCCCCGAGAGAGTAGTCCCACCAGCGGAGTTCTCTCCTTTCAGCAAATGTTCTTTCCTCCCAGTGGAACTCGAAGATCAAGATCTCCTCAACAGAGTGGGTGGTGGGTCCTGTCATTTATTTTGTCAGGGATACTGTGTAATATCAGTTCACTCTCCAGCAGAAAGTCCGATCATACTGTGCACAGCTGCTATTCCCAAGCAAAGTTATATTCCCCAGCAGGGGGTTACCTCAACAAGGTGTTTGGTTTGAGCTCCCAACTTCCCCAGTATGGTTGACTTCACCCTTCCAGCATTTATTTTGCTGGAATAATTCTGTAGCATCTGGCTATCCCCGGCGGAGTCGGCATTATCTTCAGCGTTTATTTTACTGAAGCAGTTTCTGTACTCTAGCAGTTCAGGTGGAGAGAACTCTTGCTCAAATGAACAACCAAACGTTCAAGATCTCGGCATGAGACATCCAATGGTAATGTCAGTTTCGACAGTATTCCCCACAGAGTTATCAGGATAAGTTTCTCTTTATTCCCAAGCAGAGTTAGTTGTCATCAGGCGTTCCATGAAACAGAATTTCAGAGGCCACCGCCGGTTATCAGAGCAGGCGTCCGGTAGTTTGGTTTCCAGATATCCCCAGTAGAGTCCGCCTCAAAGTCGCTGTCACGTTGGTGCTGAGAAGTTTGTGGGTGGGGATCATTGGAGAACTAAGTCCTGACGTGGACAATTTATTCCTATATTGACGGGATTTCTCCAGAAGTGGGCGTCCTAACGCGGACAGGTTTATTTCCCCGGATTGGTGAAGTGTGTTAGTCCTAACGTGGGCAGATTCGGGTTCTCGAAATTAGTGGAATGGGAGGTCATGACGTTGACAAAAGTGATTGCTCTTTGTGCGGACCATTTATTCTCATGCAGTTATCCTTCTTCGTGTTAGCGAAGCGTGGGTCCTGACGTGGACAGATCAGACGAGGGTGTGAGTCCCGACGTGGACGAGCTTTATTTCCCCAGCGGGTCGAAGGTGCATGAGTCCTGACGTGGACAAATCAAGACGAAAGAGGGGTCCTGACGTGGACAAGTCCATTCCTTGAATGGAAAAAGAGGTTTCAATTCCTGACGTGGAAAGATGAAAGCTTATTCCTAACGTGGAAAAGAAGGGGTTTCCTTACGGGGAAAGATTGAGTCCTCACGCGGACATATCAAGATTGATTCCTGACGTGGAAAGAAAGAGATTATTCCTGACGGGGAAGAGTTTTAGTCTTGACGCGGACAGATCAAAGAAGTTATTCCTAACGTGGAAGAAGAAGATAGATTCCTTACGTGGAAAGAAGAAGCATTCCTAACGTGGAAAGAAAGATTGATATAGTATTCCTCACGTGGAAAGATTGGGGTTCCTTATGTGGAAAATTTGTGTTTCCTAACGTGGAAAAAGAAAGAGTCCTTACGTGGACAAAGCAAAAGAAGACGTATTCCTTACGTGGAAGAGTTTGACAAAGCAGAGAAAAGTCACCCCTGACGGGGAAAAGCGATGTATTCCTTACGTGGAAAGGTGAGTCCTAACATGGACAGTGGTATTCCTAACGTGGAAGAATTTATTCCTAACGTGGACGATTTATCTCTGACGAGAAGGCAGACGAGCCGTCCCCAGCAAAGTTGTTGAAGTTTTTCCGAGTTGACAGCAGATAGAGTCCTGACGTGGACAAGCAAAGGACGAAGTTTCCGATGATTCAATCTTTTTCAGGATGATGAGAAGAATCCCCAGCACGGTCGCACGAGATCAGTGGGTTGCCGTAACAATTAAATTCAGCTGATGAATGTCGTTCCCCAAGCAGTGGCGCAGTTTATTTCTGCGGTTGGCAAATTTCTGGGTTCCTAGTATTCAACCGTCTCGTACCGCGAATGTCTGAAGGCTCCAGGCCCTTCACCCAATCGGGTCCAAGTCGCTTGAATAGGGGCAGCTGTTGCACCCTAAAATTTGCTCAACTTTATGCACTTGGTTTATGTTTCAATATCATTAGCATTTGCATATAGAGTCATGTACATAGACTAACCATCTGCATAGCATAAGCATAGCAAGTCATTCAACAGGGGACCAATCATTATTCTCATCTCTAGAAGCCTATCAAGAGGTTATTATCCTAATTCCATCTCATTCAAGTCATTAGAAAAGAATTTGAAAGCAGAGAGTTCAGCAGATCAAGCCTTGAGCCTATCCCCTATCTGAGGGCATCTGAGGGTCAACAGGGAGGTTATGAGTGGTGAATGGAGAGCATGGGGAGTATCTAGACATCTTGGAAGACTTAGAAAGCCATTTGGAGAAGAAAACAAGTTGTTGGTATGATTACAAGAATTGCAGTTGAAGACAGTTGACTAGGGTTTCATCTGGGTCAACCCTAGGTCAACCCCAGGTCAATTGACTGATTTAAAGGGCATTCAAGTCTATTGGAGAGATGTGGGGTTCATCATTTGACATGTAAAGAAGGATAGGTTGTTGTGCTAAGAAGAAATCAAGAGAAATCAAAGAGAAGAGGAGTTTCTAAATTAGGGTTTCTGTGTAAAATCCCCTAATTTAGGTCACATTTCCTAGCAAGATAAGTCAAAATGCAAGCTTCAAATGGATCCTTGGACAACATGAAACTTGTAGAGGATATCAAGACCTTTAATTTGAGTGGTGGAAGACATTAAGGAGATTTATATAACTCAAGTTATGGTCCTTGCAAGTTACAGGTCATCTGAGGTATCTGAAATTTTGTCTGTGAAAGTGACTTGACTTCCAAGCTAGTTTTACCCCTCAAGGAGATTTCAAGTGAATTTCTGGTCAACATAAGAATTGTTCCTCATTGTCTTAGCTTTCTAGAATGGTATAGCATGCCCTCATATGATGTGTGGAGCTCAACTTATGGTCTTGGCAAGCAAAGGGTATTTTGGTCATTTGTGAATTACAGGTCATTTTAACCTATGCCCAAAACTCATACAAGGAAGCTTCAAATGGAAAAACTTAAAACATAAAACTTGCTCCAAATGACACTTTGAGTCTAGAAAAGTGACCATGAGAGATTGGAAATGTCCATGGCACAAGGTTTCAAAATTGGTGAATTTAATGAAGGAAAATGGCTTAAAAAATGGTATTTTTCATATCTTGGCCAAATGATGCAAAATTATAGGTCATTTTGAATGGAAAAGGCATTCTAAGGACATTGGCTAAAGTGGAATTTTGAGTCTAGTTCAAGATTTAAGAGTTATCCATGATTGCTTGCAATATAAGAAACATAATCAACATTCAAGGGAATTTTGCACAAGGGAAACTTCTCCAAGTTTCTAGGAGGTTCCTATATCACCTATATATTCATGCAAGATGAATCATGCAAGGGTTGGTGCCATCATTTTGTCAAAAACCTCCATTTTCACTCATTTTCCATTTTTGCATAAGTCTCTCAAATTCTCTCAATCTCTCATCAAACTTCAACATTCTTGATTCAATCTTCATCATCATCACACAGAGATCAGAATCCATACATTCCTTTGGAGAATTGAGCAAGGAATTGTGATATTCACCATCATCATTCAAAGTGCAAAAACCTTGGAATTAGAAGATTCAAAGCTTGGGAGCTTCTCTAATTGCATACAGAATTCATCTCCAAGATTACTGATCAACTTCCCCACCTTGCCAGCATCGGATCAAGTGTATGCCATCACTGTTTTCAGCATCATAACAGGTTGGTTATCTCCTTCGAATTGCATAGTTTAATGAGAATTTTAGGGAATTGTTAGTGTAGACTGGTTAGGATAAGGGGGATGATTGATTTGGATAAGTTTGAGCAAGTTTCATGGACATTGGTTATGGTGCACCATTTCTGTTGAAGCTTAGAATGGCAAGAATCGTGTGAAATAATCCTGGATTGAGTGCTTAAAATGACCAGGGTGAGGTGTAGGTTAGTTTAGGATGATTTCCATGGAGAATTGAGAGGATCCATATCAGTTGAACATGGTGGATCAGATCTGTTATACACATCGAGTTTGCTTTGTGAGTGAGTTTTAGGAAGAACTAAGGCTATGGCTGTGTAGAGGGAGAGATTTAGAGTAATTTTGCTCTTGACATCGAATGAATCCATGGAGAGTTGAAGGAGAACAGAAGGGTGTAAGGTTCGTGCATGGAGATGAGTTGCAGAACCTAGGGTTTGCTGGAGGTAGGAGACGATACATGAGCCACACGATCTTATTTTGACCTTTGACTTGAAGACTCATCCAACGGCCACGATTAAAGCTGAAAACGGAGGGAAACTTCAAAAGGACCGATACGCTGCGTTTCATTAATTGGGGGGTTGGGCTCAGAGCGCTATCCACACCCCCCATGTTATCAAGCCCAATGCAGTGAACGCGTTTTTTCTACTTTTCTCACCCCCTCCATTTTATTTCATTTTATTTTCTTTTATTTTCTTTAATTTTTTATGCATCTTCTAAAATTCATAATAAATAGCTAAATAATCATTTTTGATTCATTCTTTTTGCATTATTTTCTTTAGGATGTCTAGAAAATTCTAAAAAATAAAAATTGCATTTTATTTTTTATTTGATATTTTTCCCATATTTTCCAAATAAATGACATTTTAAATAGCTTCATTTCATGCATGATTTTACTAATTTTTGTTCTATTAGATACTTTCATATTTTTTTGTTCATTCTTTTTAGGTTGTTTAGATTAGACATTGAACTTGTAGATTCAATTTAGTTCCCATTTTTTGAAATTAATTTTAGGTGCTTAATGTAAGTGTGAATAGCATGGATAAAACTAGGGTTTTAAGTGATGACTTAGGAGATTTGATTCTTTTCCCTTAGGACTTAAGGTTTGACTAGTTTAGTTATGGGACTATAGGGGCTATGGGTAGTTATTAGATCCCTTAGAAAAAGTCAGGATTCCCCTACTGCTATTAATATGCTGTTGTATCTGATTGACTGGTGTGGTGTGCCCTTTGGGGATTGTTGCTTGCTTGTTTGGGTATTGGGTTTGTCTGGGGACTTGGGGAAGCTGAAAACTTGAGGAGATGAAGACCATTGGAGATCCAGAGATTTAAGATCATTTGTCAAGAGTTGAGGAGGTTCTTGCCAGCAGTTGCTGAGAAGATTAGGGTTTAGGAAATAGGCAGAGCTCTAGATTAGAAAGCTTGCTTCACAAACATAGATGGCTTTGTTTGCCTCTATCCTTTCTCTATGATTCAAAGTCTCTTTCAAATATCCACCTCCTTCCTTTGGAAGGATCAGTGAATATATTTGAAAGATAGAACTTTTGAGAGGAAACTTTCTGTTTAATGTTAACAGTTGATGAACCACCATTGGTAGGTAATTAACTGTCTAACATTCATTCACTTCACTCTTGTGACTGATTCCTCATCCTGGAGGTTTGAACTTGAAGAAAAGCCATGGCAGTTAGAAGACTGATGATCAAAGCCCTTGCCTGAAGGCCATGAAGATGGAGATTAATGCTTGTTGAAGCCTGTAACTGATTGGAGATGACTTGAAGATGGATGTTGATTCAGAGCTGCTGAAGCTGCTTGCTTTATTGCTGTATTTCATTTCTGATGTATTGATTGGTTTTCTGGACTGTATTGTTTGCTGTTTACCCTGTTGGGTTGAAAGTGAAGTCTGTTCACTTTTGCCTATTGTTTTCTAGGTTCGAGGTTGAGTGGGACTCCCTTGCCTCGCTTGTACTGTTGCATCCATGCATTTTACCGCTTTATTATATCTGTTATTGTTTCTGTTTCTGCCTATCCCTTAGGATCTCTGTTTCTCTCTGTGCAAGAGAGGAACATGATAGACACTAGGTCTTAACCCATGCATGATAACATTAGGATAGTTTGATTCCCTTCGCAACCGTAGGTTAGAGTTCTGTCTCTTCTCTCTCAAAACAAACAGAAAAACACAATAAGATTTCAAACACAATAAAAGACACTTCTTTCGTAAAAGAACGTGAACTCATCAAGACGTCATTTTTGTCCGCCGGGACTGCTAATCAAGAAACCCTTTTTCAGAAGGAATAAAATCAATCAAAGACAGACTTGTGTCGTCCGTGGCCCGAACTACGTTTGCTCTGATCTTTCATGCCGTATGAAAGTACGTAGGCATAGGATGCGATATCCTAGCGAGCAACCTTCCCCTCCTTTCCCGTAGGTAGGCGAACTACGTTGACTCTGATTTCTCGTTCCAGGCGGGAATACGTAGGCATAAAGTGCGATACTTTGCCGAGTCATTTTTATTTTTTATTTTTCATTTTATTTTCTTTTTCACCCTTGACCTATAGTTTAGATAGAATAACAATCCATACCCGAAAACAAGCGTGGATCCCGTCGAGTACGACGGACGTGAGGGGTGCTAATACCTTCCCCTTGCGTAACCGACTCCCGAATCCAGGTTTTGGTTGCGACGACCATACCTTTCCCGTGTTGTGCGAGGTTTACTCTGAGCGTTTCCTTTCCCTCCCGTGGGATAAATAACGCACGGTGGCAACTCTTCTGTTCAGCCGGCGTCGATTTTCGCAGTAGCGACAACTTGCAGCATTCTGGAGAAGCACAAGCTTCTCCCCCACTTGAATCATTCTCACTTCTGCAGACAAAGGTTCTACAACAAAACATGTACCGACAGTATTTTCACACACATGTCGCATACCAGGGAATACACAATATTAAACAACTTGGTCGGACGGACCGACCTGCTCTGATACCAATTGTAACACCCCACTCTAAACTATCGCGGAAATAAGATAAACAACAGAAACAATTCAGAGTGCAGCAAATAAAATCTCATGACGACCGTCATGGATGTCACGACCGTCACGGTCATGACGAGCGTCATGGAGCTGTGACGACCGTCACACTCCCAAATTCTCAGACGCAGCAGAGGTGTCACATTCTACACTTAACCAAAACACATACACCTGCAAAAGCTCATTTACTAACACACGTAGCACAAAATTCAGATGAACAAATAACGGTAACTTGTTTAACATTTTAATCATAAACGCCATGTTATAATACACTTCCAACGATTCGTACTAATTAAATTCCATTAAAATTCAGCAAGTAATTATCTTGCATCAATTCGCTAAAACAACTATGCATCCAAGCAACATTTGGCATTATCAGAAACAACCAATCTATTTGCCATAGTACTTAATAAAATTTAGCAACAAGGAATTCAATTAAAACAATAATATTAATCGTTCATCCCCCCCAGAGTGCTACGTATCAGAGCGACCAACGACCTTAAACATAAAGCTACACTTTCTTCCGAGTTACCTGCAAATTACCACCAACGGAGGTAACATACAGCATAAAGGGTGAGATATCAACAATATAACATAAGGCATGATAAAAGTCATGTCAGAATATTATCACAGCATTATAATTCCAGCAGTTCGCATAAATATTAGTAATAATTAAACTGCAACAATTCATTATTCATAACCACAACAATTATCATCATATCTCAGCAACTCATCAAAACCACTCAACAACGCAACTCAACAATGCGACTCATCAATGCGACTCAACTGTGCATATGCATGTGGTACCATTTAGGAGCCAACACTCTAAAACTCGGGACAGGGCCAACACCCCGAACCCATCTAGGAGCCAACACTCCAAAACTCGGGACAGGGCCAACACCCCGAACCCATCTAGGAGCCAACACTCCAAAACTCGGGACAGGGCCAATACCCCGAACCCATCTAGGAGCCAACACTCCAAAACTCGGGACAGGGCCAACACCCCGAACCCATCTAGGAGCCAACACTCCAAAACTCGGGACAGGGCCAACACCCCGAACCCATCTAGGAGCCAACACTCCAAATAACGCCAATACAGGCACAACCGTCGCCAATCCAGGCCAAATTCTATGCTATGAGATGCAACTATTATGGACTATAACACAACAACAACAACAACAACAACAACTGTGCAACAACCGTGCAACAAGGCATCACGCCTACAACCAATTATCCATAACAGAAACATCACATTTTGCATATATTATGGACTCACCATCTGTTCATATCAGAGAACTACCAACAGTATCGTTCCTACGAATAAGACTCTAACACATTTTCGTAGAGAACAATTAAAAGCAACCTCGTCTCTACAATCGAGAACTCAACAGCATTTTCATGTCAGAGAACAACTGACAACATCATTACTACAAATAAGAACTCAACACATTTTCATATACCTTCATACGGGTAATATAACTACAACTTATCCACGTAATCCAAGGAAAATGTTATAATAACATTTTCTCAACAAATGGGAAATTAGCGCGTGTCGGCGCCGATTCCCAACATTAATACATAACTAACGACATAAACATTAATGCAGGCATAGACAAACATTAACCCTTAATATTTCTCAACCTACGGGAACATTTACCCTTAATATTCTCTTAATATTTCTCAACCTACGGGAACATTTACCCTTAATATTCTCTTAATATTTCTCAACCTACGGGAACATTACTACGGTAACGTTACTACGGGAACATCACTACGGGAACATTACTACGGTACCGTTACTACGGGAACATTAATCTTTAATATTTCTTTCTTCAACTTACGGGAACATTACTACGGTAACGTTACTATGGGAACATCACTACGGGAACATTACTACGGTAACGTTACTACGGGAGCATTAATCTTTAATATTTTATCGTAATAACAACATTACGGCATCTTCTCACATAATTAATTACAAATCAATCACAACCAGGTAACTCTCCTTTTTGGACCAGTACCTGAAACTGGCGCCTTAGACCAACTCGGCCATCTTGACGCCCATTAGGGAAAACCATTAGAGTATAGTATATAACACATTCTTTCTTACATAGAAAAACCTCGTCCCTAACATTTATCGATTAACGGAAATTATACCTATGAATCAATTCCCTACATGAAATTGATCATACCCACGGTTATAGAATTGAACCCCACCCTTACCTTGAATAGAGGCCAATTCCAAGCTTTCTGGTTCTGGTTCCGTTCTACGGTAACTCTCCAGCAACTTTCTCCTGCAACTTTCCTCCAATTTCACCGATGGAAAATTCTTCTTCTTACTTTCTCCACAGTCACGTTCCTTTTTTTTCTTCTCCTCAACCTTTTTCCTCAATTTTGGTTTTCTGAGCCGTTTATCGTTCTTTTGCTCTTTCTCCCACAACTTCTCTAATAACTCCCTAATTCCCATTATTACATCCACTAATAATAATAATTAATAATAATAATAATAATAATAATAATAGTAATAATAATAATAATAATAATAATAATAATTATAATAATAATAATATAATATTACTACTAGTTATTAAATTATCATCATTATTGATTATATTATATTATTATCAAACCCAATGATTTATTAAATGGTTTCCTATACTTTAAGGACACCCACCAACGCTCTCAAACACACTCCCACATAAAGGCACACCAACAATTCATAAATAATTTAATTAAAATAAACGGGCGTTACAACTCTCCCCTACTTAAAAGAATTTCGTCCTCGAAATTACCTCAATCAAACAACTCCCAACTAGACCACTTTCACCAAAGCAATCTCTTCACCTCAAAGTTGCTTCTCGTTCATCCACCTGAACTAGCAACGCCTCAATAGTCAAATTACCTTTCACTTTTACACCATCCATCCGAATCAATGTACTTCTTCAACTTAGGCACATACCACATCATGCAAATTCCCATGAGTGACAACGGTAAAACGGTCTAACATGCTATTTTTCCCACGCTTCTGCTGCGCCACTCTGGTACAGATCACAAAACACAGTGTGCTTCCGAGACTTCAAGCTTGACCAACACCAGTTACTATCGTAACTCTCAAAGCACGTCTTTCTTGGATCCTTTGGATCTTTTCAGTCGTCTCTTGCACAATCTCAGCTAGCTTCAACATAGAATGATTAATCTCACTTGTTAGGAAAAGAGCCAAATTAGTCATTCTATCCAAAATCACCCAAGTAAAATCATATCCCTCAAGTTCTTCGGAAAACCCAACAACAAATCCATGGGAATACTATCCGATCTCCACTCTGGAATATTCAACGGTTGCATCGGACCCAACGGTCTCTGAATTTTATTCTTCGACTTCCAACAAGTCTAACCAGCATATACTAACTCAACCACTTATCTCTTCAACTATGACCCTCAAAATAATTTCCTCAAATCCGGTTACATCTTCATAGCACTGGGATGGATACTCCATCTACCTCAATACTCTTATTCCACTTAATAATATCTAGAACACAAACTCTATCACGACATCTCATGATACTATTTCCATTAATCTGAAAATCATCCCTTCGAATTTAGTTCCTCAGATTCAACCAATCTACCAACTCAAACCAGAATTCTGACCTTATCGAATCTCGTCAAGAATACCACTAGTAAGGTCCAACATACTAAGCTTAACTCCATAAGAAGTCTCTTCACAAACCAATTCATACCACAAAATTGCTCAATCAGTTCTAACTCTTTTCACCATCATCATCGGCATATGCAAGGATTTCCAAGTCAATGCATAAGCTACCACATTTTGATTTTCCCGAATGGTAATTCAATCTGAAACTATAATCCATTCCGGAGTCTCAATTATTTTCTCTGCCTCATATTTGACTCTTCCAAATCAAATAAATACCTTAAGCTCTTGAGGTCACCAAACATGTCAAATCTCAAACTAACTAATCGAGCTTCCAACTCCGGCACTACCACAACAACAACCAACTTTAAATCACTCGTCAGGTGATTCCTCTTATGTACTTCAAGTTGCCTTAAAACATAACCCAAAACTGGCTGACGTTTCACTTATCATGTCAACAAGGCATCATAAACACAACAAATGGTCCTATCGGGTTCGGCAAAAATCAACACACGATACATTTTCAATTTTATGCTATAATTGAACCAGGTACAGGCCTCAAAACAATTTTTCCTAGAAAGAGCATCTCGTTAGCTTTCTAACGCTTCGAACGGGGACTAAAACCGACTTACGAATCAAGAGATATGAATTTTCGAAGTTTCTCCAAAACAGAATTTTTCTGCATAAAAGCTGCTACGGGTTTGAGCATTTTCGCCCAAAAATCCGACCGATTCAATTATTTTCTTCGAAACAAACACATACTCATTCATACCAAACATATATTAGTGATTTAGAACCATCAAACGTGAAATCTACGACTTTCGATTTTAATCCGAATCTTAAATCCTCAAATCTCCAAAAATGCAAAAACTTACAAAAATTCATCAAATTCGATAAAACAATCATACTCGATCACGGCCTAACATTACCCGACACAACGGCGTAATCTATTCCAACTTTCATCCGTAAAAACATTGATTCCGTAAAAAGCTGCGATCTCGGAATTCGACGTACGACAACCATTTCACACTCTGTGGCCTTAGCACACACACCAGACACAAGTCTCAAAGCTACTCAATCAATTTAGTTCTTTGACCATCCAACAAACATAAAATACGGAGCTCTCACTCTCGGACTAGTTTCCGTATCTAAGTCGGTCACAACTCCACTTCACGTCCTGGCCGTACATCACTTATCTCTTCAGAAAACTTCCAGTCAACCACAATTAATCGGCAATCGCCAACTTCCCGCTTTCATTATAATTCAAAAATTTCCATCAAAATTAAATACCTCAGCACCCTTCTGCACCGACTCATAAAAACCATTCTTAAGCACTTAGCTTAACTCAAGACAATTCACTGCTCACGCCATCCAAGTTTGCAAGACACGCATATCCCATCTAACATGACTTCGCCCACTATCAGCAAGAGATTAAGGGTGATCAGTTCCTCAATTTGTCAATAGACAGCCGAAAATCATGATAGGGTACAAACCATCTTTACCAAACTATAAGAGCGTTCAACCACACACCGAGCTACAACTCCACACTTGCAGCATTCTGGAGAAGCACAAGCTTCTCCCCCACTTGAATCATTCTCACTTCTGCAGACAAAGGTTCTACAACAAAACATGTACTGACAGTATTTTCACACACATGTCGCACACCGGGGAATACACAATATTAAACAACTTGGTCGGACGGACCGACCTGCTCTGATACCAATTGTAACACCCCACTCTAAACTATCGCGGAAATAAGATAAACAACAGAAACAATTCAGAGTGCAGCAAATAAAATCTCATGACGACCGTCATGTATGACTTGACCGTCACGGTCATGACGAGCGTCATGGAGCTGTGACGACCGTCACACTCCCAAATTCTCAGACGCGGCAGAGGTGTCACATTCTACACTTAACCAAAACACATACACCTGCAAAAGCTCATTTACTAACACACGTAGCACAAAATTCAGATGAACAAATAACGGTAACTTGTTTAACATTTTAATCATAAACGCCATGTTATAATACACTTCCAACGATTCGTACTAATTAAATTCCATTAAAATTCAGCAAGTAATTATCTTGCATCAATTCGCTAAAACAACTATGCATCCAAGCAACATTTGGCATTATCAGAAACAACCAATCTATTTGCCATAGTACTTAATAAAATTCAGCAACAAGGAATTCAATTAAAACAATAACATTAATCGTTCATCCCCCCCAGAGTGCTACGTATCAGAGCGACCAACGACCTTAAACATAAAGCTACACTTTCTTCCGAGTTACCTGCAAATTACCACCAACGGAGGTAACATACAACATAAAGGGTGAGATATCAACAATATAACATAAGGCATGATAAAAGTCTTGTCAGAATATTATCACAGCATTATAATTCCAGCAGTTCGCATAAATATTAGTAATAATTAAACTGCAACAATTCATTATTCATAACCACAACAATTATCATCATATCTCAGCAACTCATCAAAACCACTCAACAACGCAACTCAACAATGCGACTCATCAATGCGACTCAACTGTGCATATGCATGTGGTACCATTTAGGAGCCAACACTCCAAAACTCGGGACAGGGCCAACACCCCGAACCCATCTAGAAGCCAACACTCCAAAACTCGGGACAGGGCCAACACCCCGAACCCATCTAGGAGCCAACACTCCAAAACTCGGGACAGGGCCAACACCCCGAACCCATCTAGGAGCCAACACTCCAAATAACGCCAATACAGGCACAACCGTCGCCAATCCAGGCCAAATTCTATGCTATGAGATGCAATTATTATGGACTATAACACAACAACAACAACAACAACAACAACAACAACAACTATGCAACAACCGTGCAACAAGGCATCACGCCTACAACCAATTATCCATAACAGAAACATCACATTTTGCATATATTATGGACTCACCATTTCAATCTGTTCATATCAGAGAACTACCAACAATATCGTTCCTACGAATAAGACTCTAACACATTTTCGCAGAGAACAGTTAAAAGCAACCTCGTCTCTACAATCGAGAACTCAACAGCATTTTCATGTCAGAGAACAACTGACAACATCATTACTACAAATAAGAACTCAACACATTTTCATATACCTTCATACGGGTAATATAACTACAACTTATCCACGTAATCCAAGGAAAATATTATAATAACATTTTCTCAACAAATGGGAAATTAGCGTGTGTCGGCGCCGATTCCCAACATTACTACATAACTAACGACATAAACATTAATGCAGGCGTAGACAAACATTAACCCTTAATATTTCTCAACCTACGGGAACATTTACCCTTAATATTCTCTTAATATTTCTCAACCTACGGGAACATTTACCCTTAATATTCTCTTAATATTTCTCAACCTACGGGAACATTACTACGGTAACGTTACTACGGGAACATCACTACGGGAACATTACTATGGTATCGTTACTACGGGAACATTAATCTTTAATATTTCTTTCTTCAACTTACGGGAACATTACTACGGTAACGTTACTATGGGAACATCACTACGAGAACATTACTACGGTAACGTTACTACGGGAGCATTAATCTTTAATATTTTATCGTAATAACAACATTACGGCATCTTCTCACATAATTAATTACAAATCAATCACAACCAGGTAACTCTCCTTTTTGGACCAGTACCTGAAACTGGCGCCTTAGACCAACTCGGCCATCTTGACGCCCATTAGGGAAAACCATTAGAGTATCGTATATAACACATTCTTTCTTACATAGAAAAACCTCGTCCCTAACATTTATCGATTAACGGAAATTATACCTATGAATCAATTCCCTACATGAAATTGATCATACCCACGGTTATAGAATTGAACCCCACCCTTACCTTGAATAGAGGCCAATTCCAAGCTTTCTGGTTCTGGTTCCGTTCTACGGTAACTCTCCTGCAACTTTCTTCCAATTTCACCGATGGAAAATTCTTCTTCTTACTTTCTCCACAGTCACGTTCCTTTTTTTTCTTCTCCCCAACCTTTTTCCTCAATTTTGGTTTTCTGAGCCGTTTATCGTTCTTTTGCTCTTTCTCCCACAACTTCTCTAATAACTCCCTAATTCCCATTATTACATCCACTAATAATAATAATAATAATAATAATAATAATAATAATAATAGTAATAATAATTATTATTATAATAATAATAATAATATAATATTACTACTAGTTATTAAATTATCATCATTATTGATTATATTATATTATTATCAAACCCAATGATTTATTAAATGGTTTCCTATACTTTAAGGACACCCACCAACGCTCTCAGACACACTTCCACATAAAGGCACACCAACAATTCATAAATAATTTAATTAAAATAAACGGGCGTTACAAGTTCCACCCTTCGAGACCGATAACAACAAAAGCCCGTTCCCTAAGCTTTCAAACCCACCCTTCTAGGTTTGGGACAAGCCACTAGTCTCCACGAAACTAGCAAACATTGCCTCTTGACTAAATGATGCATATGCAATCAACAACAAAATGCACTTAAGACCGATCACACGTCTTAATCCCATGCATTCACATAATTCCTCCCTTCAAGAATTAAATAAGATTGCACACACAACATATCATATAATCAAGTATTCATACTTTTCATCAACATATTTGTCAAACAATGCACGCATATCTTACAATATGCTCCCATGCATTAATTCACAAATAATCGGATACAATAAATATGCATTCATAATTCAACCTCATTACCTTTTCAAACAATGCACACATATTCACAATATGTTCTCATGCATTCACAATATCGCATACAATCAATATGTATTTACACTTCGATATCATTACCACATTTATAAAGCAATGCACACATATTCACAATATGTTCTCATACATTCTTCACATACAAACAATATGCATATATTTTTCAAAAGACTATATTTCATAATCGATTCCACCATCTAGAATTCACGTCATACGGCTACCCACAACATATCATATCACAACATGCACAAGCTATACGTTATATAACAAAAGTATTCTGCACAATAACACATCAATCACACACATTCGCGACGGTAAAAATCAACACAACAATATGTTTTCAATTTTCTGCTATAATTGAACTAGGTACAGGCCTCAAAGCCATTTTTTCTAGAAAGACAATCTCGTTAACTTACCAACGCTTCGAACGGGGGTCAAAACTGACTTACGGTTCAAGAGTTATGAATTTTCGAAGTTTTCCGAAAAACCAGAATTTTGCCTAAACACGGCTACGGGATTTTGCATTTTCGCCCGAAGATCCGACCGATTCAATTCTTTTTTTCGAAACAAACACATACTCATACTCACCTAACATATAGCAGTGAATTAGAACCATTAAACACGATTTCTACAACGTCCAATTTTCACTCAAATCTCAAACCCTCAATTATCCAAAAATGTCAAAACTCACAAACTCAACCAAATTCAATCAAACGAAATCCAATAATCACAGCTAAACATTACCCGACTAAACTATGCAATTTATTTTGAATTCTAACCGTTCAAAACTCGATTCTATCGATTTAACTCATTTGCCCTAGAAATGGAAAATAGAGAAAACTACCAACAAATCCAACACAACTCATACATAATCATACACATTGATCAAATGATAATGTTTCTCACCCTTACCTTGATTGGATTGAAGCTTGAAGTTGATTCTTGATGATTTCTCCAAGTTTCACTCTTCTCTTCTCTTTTCTCGTCTTTCTCTATTCTTTCTCTCCTTTTCTTTCTTTCTTTCTCTTATGTTTCTATCTCTTTTCTTTTCTCTCCAATTTCCCTTATATATCCTTCTATTTTCTTTCCATCATAATTCTTCTCTCAAAAATATCTATCAATTCATTTCTCACAAAATATCTCATCTTATCATTAATTAGAGAATATCTAATAAATCCACATTATTCTACCAAGTAGAATAAATTAATTAAATCCATTAACTCATTTAAATAAATCCAATAATTTATTTAAATCAGATAAATCACATAAATCAATTCATTAGCACAATTAATCACTTATTGAAAAATTGGGCTGTTACATTTGAGACCGTCAGACTTGGAAGTTACGAAATTTGGCTACGCTGACGAGGAAACCTTTGAGATTTTTATAATCGAAGGCCTGACAGACAAAGATTGGAGGAAACCTTTGGTCGAGTACCTTCAGAACCTATTAGCAACCACATAACGAAAAACAAAATATCAAGCGCTAAGTTATGTCCTTTTAGGGAATGAGTTATTTAAGAAAACCTCTGAGGGAGTTTTACTTAAATGATTCAGTGAATCCGAAGCATACTTGGCGTTGTCTTCAGTCCATGGTGGGACATGTGGAGCACACCAAGTAGGCCATAAGATGAAATGGCTACTATTTCGCCAGGGGATGTACTGGCTCACGATGCTGAAGGATTGCATTGAGTTCGCCAAAGGTTGTCAGGAATACCAAGTCCACGCTGGCATACAACATGTCCCAGCAAGCGAGTTACACTCCATAGTCAAGCCATGGCCATTCAGAGGATGGGCTTTAGACCTGATAGGAGAGATTCGACCTGCGTCTTCCAAAAACCAGAAGTATATTTTGGTAGGGATAGACTATTTTACCAAGTGGATCGAAGTTATACCTCTACCAAAAGTAGACCAAGAAGATGTCGTCGAATTCATTCAGAAGTATATCATCTACAGATTTGGGCTACCAGAAACAATAACGACAGACTAAGGGTCAGTGTTTACAGGTAGAAAGATGCAGGAGTTCGCCAAAGAAATGAGATTCAATTTCCTTACTTCGACACCTTATTACGCCCAGGTCAATGGCCAAGTCGAAGCGGCAAACAAAGTGATAGTTGGCATGATAAAGAAGCAGATTGGAAGCAAGCCTAGGAATTGGCATAAGACGTTGGATCAAGTCCTATGGGCATGTCGAACATCCCCGAAGGAAGCAACCAACACTTCCCCTTATCGAATGACCTTCGGCCATGACACAGTGTTACCAGTTGAGATACACATACAGTCAGTCAGAATTCAAAGGCATCACGAAATCCCTCGAGAGATTTATTGGGACATGATGCTTGATGAGTTAGTCGATTTAGACGAAGAAAGATTAAAAGCTCTAGAACTCTTGAGAAGACAAAAGAAAAGAGTGGAGAAATCATATAACAAGAAGGTCAAAGCAAAGGCTTTCCTAGTCGGAGATTTAGTATGGAGGGTAATTCTGCCTATGGATCGAAAGGTTAGGCCTTTAGGCAAGTGGTCCCCAAAG
Organism: Lathyrus sativus; assembly: GCA_963859935.3. Lineage (NCBI taxonomy): Eukaryota > Viridiplantae > Streptophyta > Magnoliopsida > Fabales > Fabaceae > Lathyrus > Lathyrus sativus. The sequence goes on from OZ012735.1 coordinate 264,357,202, forward strand.
TGGGAAAGACCATTCCAGGTATCGAAAGTGTTCTTTAATGGAGCATATGAAGTGACAGAGTTTAGTAAAGACGAGAGAATATTAAAAGTAAATGGCAAATATTTAAAGAAATATAAGTCTGCGCTTCAAGAGGTAAAAATATTAGCAGAATAACAGTCAAATATAGAACAAAGCCATAAATGGCGATCAGCAAATGCGCCAAAATGGCTCAGTATCTTACAAACAAAGTTAAAATGGCTTACAAAGGCCAGTACAATCTGCTCTATTACAAAACCTAAATAAATCAAAAAGGAAGATTTGCCTTCATCTTAAGGTAGTTCGACTTTTGAAGTTCAAGGCGGCTCTGGCATTGAGTTTTGTCTGCCCTCAGCTGGGCAACTTCTGATTCCAAACGACGGGCGTCCTCAGCGTAGGTAACGACATGTTTAAGTTCAGCTGTTAGGGAAGAATCATCGAAAGAAGATAGTTCAGTATTCTTCTTCTTGGCTTTCGCTATCTTACTGCGAAGTCTCTTTATCTTGTGCTCCCAGCATGAAATGTTCGCCTCATTAGTATGGATCTCTTGCTTATTTTTCTCCCTCGTCTCTTCCAACACAGCGATCCTCTCTTCAGAGTCAATAACAACAGTCCAAGCGGCAGCTTCACTGCCAGCTTTCTTCTGAATGTCACCCTCAATCTGGGGCAATAATCGAAAGTCTTTGTAAACCTGGTCAATCAGGGTACCAACTTCTTGAATAACATTCGCGGCTTCAGGAGTAAGGGATTTAATATCCACTTGTTGAAGAAGAACTTTGAGGGGAAGATAGATGGCTGGGCCCATCTGCAGGAGGGTGAAAAGATCCCCTTTGAAAATCTTTTTCTTAATCTTATCGAGAGCACTGTCAGCTGGCTGCTTCGAGGTTTGCCCTTCAGATGTCGAGGTACTGGGAGTTCGGCCAGAAGAATGACTTCTCCTGCTCAACAAAATCCTGATGTATTGTCGAGGATTAGAAACCTTCAACGTATCCAATTCGGCGGAGGTAAGCTGAGTTTCGCTTTGGAGAGGGATTGTTGGAGTATCCTTGGGGGTAGAAGAAACATGAGTCTTTGTCACTTCAGCAGTTGTGGTTTTTTCGACAGGGGTTTCCATAGTTTTCAATTCTTTATCTTGGCCTTCTTTTGCCTTTGCGCCATCCTCTTCCATTTCATCTCCAATACCTTCATCACTGGACTCGTTCAATTCAGACTGAGGCATGGCTTGATCTTCAGCAGCATGATCACCTTCGACATCTTTTTCGTCCACAGCTATTGTTTGACCCAAGGGAGAACTGTTCGTATCAATCAAGTTTGTGCCCCCCTCCAAAGTGTTGACTTCATCATCTGCTGTGATAGGATCGACCCGAATATTGTTGTCTTCATGGTCAGAACCATCAGTTTGAGATTGCTGGGTAGTTCTCTTTGCAGGAGAATGAGGGACTATGAAAGATTCAGGTTTATTAATCTTACCAAGGGAACTCATACCAGAACCCAAATCAAAAGTGGGATGATAGGTAGGCTCACCTTGTCTATTCAAGGGATAGAGCGACAGAGGAAGCTTGGTGGGATCAGATTGTGGAGCCCCAGCATCAGCCTAGAAAAGACAGACATTAAAAAGAATGGGACCAAAAAATCAGTACAAGACCCAAAGAAAAATAGATGCGCAATATACCTTGACATTTTCATCAGCAGGGCTAGAGTTGTCACTCTCCATGGGAACAACAGTTGGGATCGAAGCATCCCCTATGGGAGCCTGAGTAAGGTCTTGAGGGGGAGTATTGGTCTGAGGTATGTTGGTTGCGAGAGGAGCGGATGGAGCATCAGGAGTATCCACATCATGGACGATCTTTCGTTTTCTTTTTACTTGAAGATTCTCACGAGGAGATCCATCTTCGTCATCAGAATCAATGATAATCTGGGTAGAAGCTCTTTTTAGTCTCTTTTGAGGGGTGGGTGGTTTTCGACTAACCTGAAAGCAACATGAAGTGTTAAGAGTGATTAAGGAGGTCGAAATAGTAGAAAGTTGCGGAGGATTACCTTCTGGTCTTCAACCTTGCCTTCAGTTTTGGTTGTTGGGGCAGCATGTTTTGGAGCAGCTGAAAAATAAATAATACCAAAGCCAGTTAGCAACAATAAAGCTCAGAGAGGAAAGTCCAAATCGAAGGCGTATGAACCTTCAAGAATGTCGGATTCGATGCGAACATCTTCGATACTAACATGAAGGTTCCCTTTAAACGTATCGAGTGTATGTTTAGTCAGAACCACCCGCTATGCTTTGGGCTTAAACCAATCTGGGAATGGAGGGGCAATAGCCACGCCAAAACCAGCAGTTGGTAGTCGAGGGACTTTTGGGGAAAAAAGTTTAAAGGCAACCTCATATCGTTTCTCACGAGGAACAGAAGAGGGAATCTTTAAACTATCCAATTTTTTAGAAAACTTTTCTTTCAAAGTAACAACAGCCTCACAGATGGTTTGACTAACATCATCTGGTCGATAGGCAGTTTCGAAGTACTTCTGGAAGGCTTGGATCTCTTTGATATGGGTAGATGTACCTTTCTTGATCTTCTCCTGCACATCAACGAAAGCTTGGTCAATCAAGCGAGCAAAACTCGAAGCGTCAAGAAACTCTGATGCATAATGTTTCGACCACCAGTCGTAGAAGTCTTGGGAGCAGAAATAAGAAGGTTCAAAGTGGACAGGTGTAAGAAAAGACTTATGTGCGTGGCGCGCCAATTGTGTCGAACAGTCAAGGGGAGATAGCACCGATAAAGGAAGTATGATATGTGATTTCTTGTCATATAGGCACTTGGGCAAAGTCTGTATCAACCCACATTGCCTAGACACCAAGTTTGGTTGGTAGGCTACTAAGCTGGAGTGACCTCTAACAAGGTTTAACTTATGAACCAGTAGTCGAGGAATGAGGAATCGTTCCCAAATCAGCTTCGACTCCTCTTCTTGTTTCTTTAGTGAAGCAGGGAAGGGTCTAGTAAACCACTCTGGGCCGCATCTTCGTTCTGCAAAAGGAACCATCTTCGAGGTGAACTCGTACCGTTTTGCGAACATGTGAGTAAAGCTGGATAAGTTGGATCGAAGAGTATGTCCTTCTTCTCTAGGATTAAGTTGGGCCAAGCGAGGCCATTCGACTCTTCTCTCATAGACTGAAGATGAACCTTCATCGACTTCGCCTCTACTGGGGAGATTATGTTCAAACGTGGCATTAAGCCACAGCTGGAGAAGCCAAAAGAGGCCTGATAACATCAAGTTGCCATGGCTTTCAGGGTCCTTCAATTTGCTAGCACCTTCGCCCAAGGCCTCATAAAGACTGGCCAGAATCATCTCACTTAGGCAGATGCCTCTCTTTAGGTGCAGTTGGTTGGCCCGAACAAGATATTTTCGTGCCACCTGCAAGGACTTTGTACAAAATACACAACGAGATAACCACATGGCCAGAAAGGCTATATGTTCCTCGTCATCAACTGAGGTGTTAGTTTTATTATGATAATGTTAGACAAAAGCTGTGTAAGTATGTTTGGCATTGGCGAAACTGATGGTGTCGTGGCTATCAATCTCAGGGTCGTAAACAAGGCCGTAGGGTTTTAGGCCTACAATGGCAGCTACATCAAGTAATGTGAGTGTTGTCATCCCACAAGGGAGGTGGAAATTATTGTGAGTTCTATCCTAGAAAAATAAGAAAGAAGCCAGCATAAGGGGGCAGTAAGTAAGGCCTACCTTCGACATCATTATCAGATCATAAATCCCAGTGTCCTTCCAATCTTGAGTTTTCACTTTCTCTATTTTTGCCAGCCAATTGAGGTAAAGTTCAGAATCTTTAAAGTAGGGGGTAGCCCTAAATAATCTGGCCCCATCATGGAGATACTTAAGATCTACGTTGAAGAGGGTTAGTGTAATACCCCAAATTTTACCCTCATATTAGTCGGTTCATGTCGCATAATTCTCATTTTTGTATTCGCTAACTATTGACAGGTTGCATAGTCTGTTTATTTTGCAGGAATTACATCAGGGGTACTTTAACTGTGAAAAGCGGCCAAATGGTCATTTATACGTCGTTGGCTGACAGTTCTTGAAGTTAATCTGTCATCAGGGATTTATCGAATAATTAGAGCCCCTCTTTTGAGTTCTTTATTTTCTTTGAGAATAGACAGAGATTCACGGTAATTTTTGGCATCAGGATTTTTGAGATACGGTAATTAATTCAACTGGCCGAGACTCTGTCGACAGTTGAGTTCCGAGACATTTATTTTGTCACTTGGGTTCGAGTATGTTTGAGACATTAAGCTGGTTCGGTTCAAATCGGGACAAGATTCCATTCGGCGGAATTTATGTTTTAATCAATATTTAATTCTCTGTTTCTGCTGCTATCCGCCAGTTATTTTTGAAGCCAAAGCAGTAGAATTTCGGGTTCGTATTCGGGTTTTGATTTCTGTTTGATTGAGGTTTCTGGGCCTAGTTGGTTTATGGTTTGGGATTTTATCAGAGACGCAAATTGAATTTTAATGCGGAATATATTTCTGTTTTCACTGTTAATTGGATTTCTCTGCTTTTGCTATTTTACTTCGTTCAAGGCCGATACTATTTCTATCATCAGGCACAACTTAAGTTGGGCAGGAAATTTGGGCAATTGGATCTGGTTGATGAAGTTTAATCGGGAATGGCGTCGGAAGCGTAGCTAGTCGGATAAATTGGAGTTAATAAAAATTTGGAGTTTCGTTCCATTTATATGTTTTAATTTAATCGTATTGCATTGCACTGTCATTCTAAGTTAATTTCATTTAGTTCTATCTTATTTTTTCCTTTCATTTTTAAAAATAAATCATTTCATTTTAAGTTTCTTTCATGTTAAAATAAATCATATCATTTTGAATTTCGTTTCATTTTATTTTAAATAAGATCATTCTAAAGAAAAATAATAATAACTTATTTCATTGGTCACATTTTTATTTGTAGTTGTTTAAATTAATTTTATCTTCACGTTCAATATTGTTTTTGTTTTTATTTATTTTGCGTAACAAAAGTGATAGTTAGTAATAATGTTTAGTTTACAATACTGTAAAGAAAAAAAGGGATTATTATTATAATTATCATAAAGCATTAAAATTACATTAAAAAAACATTTAATTACATTTTGCATAAAATTAAAATAATTCTAAAGGTCCTAAATTTTTCGTCCGACTTCTCCGACCTTCCGATTAAGTCATTCCAAACCTGCAATATCGACACAAAACATAACGAAATGGAAATAATGTTAGAGATTGATTTTTAACACCCTCAGAACATTGTCATCATCGGGTGTTGGGAGGGCACGACAGATGCCGCAGCCGAACTCCCATTTCCAAACTCGACTCGGCACTAGACCGGTAATATTTGTTCTTAGTTATGGGACAACCGAGAAAGAGAGTAAAAAGAAGTGTGAGCTGAAATGATTTTTGCCGAAAAATTGTTTTGAACGGATTGCCAACATTAATCCACATCCATTCCATCAAGTAAATATCCGTGGATATCCGTAACCAAAGCCCAATCCGGAATCAGCTTCTGGATATCCAAATCCAACACCTGAAAGTCAATAAACAAAATTCAAGGGATTCAACCAAAAGTTCCGTAACAGCAAGCGAGCAGCAAACAAACCCGCGAATAACTTTCTGGAAAAACAGCCATCACGAATTCAGCAAGACAACAATAAAGATGTCACAAGCAAAATGCAAAGCCAAAATCAACAAGTTGGTGCCACAAATTCCAGCAAGCCTGAGAGTTCTGCTAAATTAACGTATTGCATCATAACAAAGTTACCAAAAATCCTGCATTCGAAACCAAATCAAATCCGGCCCAACAAACACAGATTCGAGATATAAATGAGAGACGGGTGAGGATTCAAAAGCTAAGTTTCGTACACAAGAAGAACGGCGCCGTAAGGGTTCAGAAAAAAGCTTACCATACAAAAACAGCGGAAGCATCAGAACATCAAATCATCCGTCAACCGCGAATCAAACCCAAAAGAGAGAGGAGATCGGAAAACGGCACATCAGACCTTTGGACTCAGAAAGCTCTTCGAGCTTGTCATCATCGCCAACCGTTAAGGAGGTTCAGAAGCTCTTTTCGACTTCATCATCACCTCAAATAGAAGACGAAGAGGAAAATCGTGAAACGCCATCGGATACTCCATCATTCGCCTGTAGCCGTAAAGTAGAGGGTGAGTTTCTTCGGTTTTCGGTGATATTTTCTTGTGTTTGGATTTTGTTTCAGGTATCAACAAGGAAAGACGGACATGCAGGGGACAAGGAGGAGTAAAGCTCCGTCGAAGCTTCCATGGTAAATCACGGCATGCCGAGAAGAAGATGATAAGCCTCTAACATACGGGGTGTTTATGTGGCTGTTCAGTGGGTTTAACTTAGTTATTATTTTGTTTTGTTTTTCGTACCATTTTGTTATAATAATTAAATAATACTTAGTGTAATTAATTAGGTTATAACAATTCACATGATTCATAGCGTTAATCAAATCATTAGTTTAATAGGATAAATACTAATAGGATTATTCTTCACATAAAAATAAAATATAGGAATAGTTATTAGGATTTAGCCAAGACTTCTAGTTACCATAAAAAATTGAGAAAATTTTTCTCAAAATCATTTAAGGTAAAAAAGTTTTCTCTAATTAAATTAAAAATTATTTGGTTATTCTTTAGATGGAAATTTCAAAAATATTAGTTTTAAGTTTAGCGTTTCATTTAATAAAACCTAATTTTTTCTTTCAATTTTATTTTATACATTTTTTTTTGAAGTTAATACCATTTTCCTTAAGTCAAATTCAATTAAAATTATTTTCTTTACTAAAACAAAAAAAAAAGCTTAAAACTAAATTTTTTTTAATTAAAACTACTAAACATTTCTTTAAAAATTAAAATTAAAACTTTTTTAATAGTAATTGAATTTTGTCTTTTTCTAAAATATTTAAACTAGAGTTTTTTTAAAATTAAAACTAAAACATTTTAAATTTTGAATTAAATTTTCTTTTTGAAATTAAAATTAAGATTAAATTTTTAGCTAAACTTCCTCTTTCAAAATTAATCAAACCATATCTCCAAATTGCACTTTGTCTTTCTTTTCAATATTAATTGTTTTTCACTAACATTCTCTGTTTCTCTCTTCCCAGTATACATAAATGCTTATTTCGAGTTATTGTGTCCCATGGATGTATTTTACGCGAGGCCATGGTCGCGGTTGTTTTATTTTTGCATTCTTATTTTGGAATCTGTAATTTACGCGAGGCTATCGTCGCATTGCACTTATTCTTTACAGCTTTCTTTATTTTCCGCACTTTAATTCTGCAGTATAGTAATTTGCCGTATTTTGCATGTTTTTACCGTTATTTTCCTTCCGAAGGAATTAGGATTAACAGTTTGACCGCCGAGTCAATAACCCTAGTTTCAACCATTTCAAGACCCTAATTAGCTTAGGTGTCCCGCCGTGGACAAAATTGCCCTTTACCCTAGCTTGTAGGTCAAAGAGCCACCGTGCTCTGTTTAGGTTTTCCCGCTGTGGAATCCCTAATTTAACCCTAAATTTTCAATTAACAAATTCAACATAGAAATAGGAGTTTCAAAGACTCCACGTAAGTGTGTCCTTAAGATACGTTTATTCCCCATTGAAACCTTGACCACGGTCAAAAAGTTTCTAACCTCCCTTACGAGGGGAACTACGATTACTCTGATTCCATTCCCTATCCAGGATACGTAGGCACAAGATGCGACGTCTTGCCGAGTAAACTTAGGACTAACCCTTAGGTCTTTTAGGTCACTCTATCCCTTAGCTCAATATATATTAAAGCAAATAATAAATAAAAATAAAAGGCATACAATAAACAAAAGGTTCCTGTAGAGTACTATAGAAGTTTAGGGTGCTAGTACTTTCCCTAAGCTTAACCAACCCCTTACCTAGGTCTCTCTCCGCATTATGTTTACGATGCAAAATTAGGTTTTTCCTCTTTTGACCTTTTCCTTCGGATAAATCAAAGAGCGGTTGTGAATCAAGAATTGTGATTCAAACTAATTAATAGTTTGATATCCTATTTCCACCGCAACAGAAAATGGCAACTTCACTGGGGACCCTCCTAATTTGTAAGGGTTGCCCCTATTTTGTTTATTGTATGATATTTCTATTTTATTTCATTATCTGTATATATTGTACCTAAGCTTGGGTATCTTTGTTGTGAGATAAGTCCTACACCCGGACTTGAGTGACCTTATTATAGGATGGGGATATATTCGATGAGGCTTATAGGGAGTTGAATTCCGACCAAGCTGACTCGAGAATCACCGCTCAGTTGAGACCCTTTCGAAAATGGTTCGGTTGAACGAGTAATCGTGAAAACTTTTTCCATGGTCGATTGGAGTCTGTGATACTGGGGACCGTAGTACCTTAACACCACTTTGGCCTTATCTAGGACGTAGTGCGGGAACTATGAGGGAGTAATTCCAAAATAGTTGCTACGCGATACTACACTCAAAAGAGATTCTCTTGAGAATATTATTAACCACCGAGTTAATCGGGAAATTGATAATATCCGAAAGATAGATTGATGACTTTGGGCACCGCTTTAGAACCCTTGTTCTGCAGGTACAACTAACTTTAGTACATACCTTATGGGGATGAGTAGACCCTAACTCCTGACATATACCTTTAACCTAGGACTTTGTATATGTGCATTTGCATCCATAAAGCATCACATTGCATTACATGTCATGGAATTCAAACATTATTTATGAACATCGCAGGATACCATGGATTATAACAAGAGAAAAACTTTGAAATATTCTTTTAAGAATTTTAAGTTGGATGACCTAAGGTAGCTAGGAACGTTAGTTGAAGATCAAGGGGGGTTCAAGGACAAGTATGGAAGGTTGTTATCCTTATTGAGAATCGAAGTTAAGGATGGGCTTCTTTCTACATTACTACAGTTCTATGATCCGGATTACCACTGTTTCACGTTCCCAGATTATCAGCTATTACCTACTTTAGAAGAGTATTATCAATTGGTGGGGCTACCTATTTTGGATAAGTCTCCGTTCCCTTTCTTAGAAGAGGACCCTAAAGAGGAAGACATTGCTAAAGCCACATTCTTAAAGGTGTCCGACATCAAAGGCAATATGATCACCAAAGGCGGAACTGTGGGGTTACCTACACATTTCTTAATCAAGAAAGCCCAATATTATGCCGATCATTTAAGCATGCCTACCTTTGAGACGATCCTTGATTTGCTTATCTATGGAATGCTACTCTTCCCAAGTTTTGAAGGATTCGTTGACATTAACGCCATCAAAATATTCATGAAGAATAATCCCGTACCAACCTTATTGGGTAATACTTATCACTCCATACATCTCCGGAATTTTCATGGTGGAGGAATGATCACCTGTTGTGTGCCTTTATTATACAAGTGGTTTATTTCGCACTTGCCCAGGTCCTTTTTAAGTCTTGACAAGGGATTTTGGTCACCAAGGGTCATGGCGTTGACGCACTCGGACATTGTTTGGTATAATCGGGTGTATGATGGAATACTAATTATTGACGGCTGTGGGGACTTCGCCAACGTACCTTTACTTGGTTTTAATGGAGGAATTAGCTACAATCCAGTCCTAGCTCGCCGACAACTAGGTTATCCATTGAAGGAACCGCCTAAAAGTGTCCAGGTGGAGAAAATCTTTTTCAAAGACAATAAAGAACTTCAAGACCAGATTGTTTCTTCCTGGCGTCATCTGCATAAGAAAGGTAAAGCAAGTCTAGGAAAGCCAAATTGTGTGTCCATGGAACCTTATCTTCGTTGGGTCCAAGAAAGAGCCATCAAGCTGAAGATGCCTTATCCTCACCAAGAGCCTCTACCTCCGAGAGAAGAACCTGTTCAATACTTCATGTCCGAAGCGGAAACGTTGAAGATCGAATTGAAGAAAGCTCAGCACGAAGCAGAAACATGGAAGGACAAATACCGTGTGCTGGTCAGCGAGTACGACGAACTTCAAAAACAACTTCAGTCAAAGAATGAAGAGGTACTCTCCTACAAGAATAGAAGACTCTACGAGGATTTATTTTCCTCCGATTCTCCGCCTAACCGTCAAAATCACGAATAGTACTTCCTTAGGGATCTAGAACTTTAGTTGTTATTTTCATTGAGATTTTTCTTTTAAGAATATTATTTGTAATCCATTTTTCAATCAATAAAATTTTTTGGTTATCCCGCAATGCTCATAAATACTTGAATTCCATGAAGTCATGTCATTCGCATTTAGCATCATATCTTTGCATTATATGTGCCTCTCGGTTTCTCATACTCGGTTCTCTCGCCTTCCACAGTTTCGTCACCCTGAATCGATACAACACTAGAGCTCAAGCTCGAAGAAGGATGGAAGAACATGCTCAAGAGATGGATCGCTTTAGCAACGAGCTAGCAGACTTTCGAGGGAGTGTTGGAACAATCATGGAATTACTCCACGTCATGAATGCGAAGATGGATACTCAGCCTACCGTGGTTTCTGAGATTAACGCTACTGCTGTTGTAGATCCTCCGGTTGTTTCTGCGCCAAACCAGTTTCCTTATGGCCTCTCACAAGATTTTTTGCATCCTCCTGTTGTTACATCAGCTCACCAGGCTGTTCCTAATACTACATCAGTTCAGCAAGTTGTTCCTATTATACATAATGTACAATAAACTGTGCCTTTGGTTTCTGAGCCTCACAAAGTGGTCCCTACTTTCACACAAGCTAATGTCCGCACTCATGTGCAGCCTTATCTCAATGAGCCTGTTTATGAAATTCTGGATGATGATGATGGAGGATGCCAACCACGTGATAAGCTTCGCGAAGAGGTGGTTATTATTGATAAAAGATTGAGAAATATGGAAGGAGACCAGATCTTTGGTGCTGCTGCTAGAGATATCTGTCTGGTTTCCGGTCTGGTTATTCTGCCAAAGTTCAAAACTCCGAACTTTGACTGCTATGAAGGGACTACTTGTCCGAAAAGCCATTTGATAATGTACTACCGTAGGATGGCTGCTCATGTGGAAAATGACAAGTTGATGATTCACTGTTTTCAAGACAGTCTGAAAGGTGCGTCGTCGAAGTGGTATTTAACATTAGACCAGTCTCGCATCAAGTCTTTTCAGGATTTGTCTGATGCTTTCATTAAGCATTATAAGTACAACATGGACTTGGCTCCTGACAGAAGATAACTTTTAAGTATGACACAGAAGAGTTCCGAAACCTTTAAGGAGTATGCCCAACGATGGAGAGAGATTGCTTCTCAAGTTGAGCCTCCGTTGACGGACAAGGAACTAGCTTATTGGTTTGTGGACACTGTCCGCCCTGAATTTTACGAGAGGATGGTGGGTAGTATAACCACGAATTTCGCTGATATTGTTGCTGTTGGAGTAAAAGTTGAACTAGCTATGAAAAATGGAAAGATGTTTGGTGGTTCTGGCAGTACGAGTTCAAAGGACCAAACTAAGAAGCCCTCTTTCAATTCTCAGAAAAAGAAGGAAGGAGAGACTCATGCTGTATACTCCGATAGAAGGGGAAAACACCAATATCGATATCCGCCACCGTACGCTCAACCTCATGGTTACCCGGTTCAGTATGCTCCGCCTCCCTATGTGGCTGCTGTTGCACCATCTTTTAATCAGCAAACCCCACAAGCTCCTTCTTATCAGCCTATGCAGCACCTGTTTACCCGCCTCTCGCTTATCATCAGCCTTCACCTGGCTACCAGCAAGCGCCCAATGCTCCCGCTAATCAACAACAGAGGAATCCGACACCTCGCCCAAATGCTCCGAGGAGACAATACAAGCCGTGTCCTCCGATTCCAATGACGTTCACCGAGTTGTACCCTTACCTAGTACAACGGGGTTTGATCACCACCCGAGCTTTGGGACCGCCTCCGAATCCTTTGCCAGCCAACTACAACGCTGCCGCTCATTGTTTATTTCATGAGGGTGCGCCAGGCCATGACTTGGAGAACTGTTATGCTTTGAAAAATATTGTGAGGGATCTGATGCAAAAGAAGATCTTGTCATTCGATGATCCATCTCCCAATGTTAAAACCAATCCTCTGCCTACACATGCGAATGTTAACGTTGTTGATGATTCGTCTTACGAGAGTTTTATTCGTGATGTATCCCAGATTAAGACTCCTCTCAAGGCGTTCCATGCAAAGCTGTTTGAAGTAGGGCTGGTATCTATTTCCCATATTGACTGTATAAGTTGTGAAGGAAGTGATAAAGGGTGCGCTATGGTTCAGAAAGATGTGCAGAGGTTGATCGATGATGGCTTCCTACAAGTAGTTGACAAGGCGAAGGAAGTAGCCGCAGTTGAGCCTACTTTCAACTTGCCCGAACCAAGGGGCAGGATGCCAGTGTTTAATCTGCCAACGCCAAAGTCTGTCATGCCGATGTTTAGCATACCAACTCCTGTTACTCCAACAGTGAACCAACCTAAACCTTTGATCATTCAGAAACCGAGTCCGTTTCCGTTCAGTGATCCCAAAGCTGTACCTTGGAAGTATGATGTAACCGCGATTGAGAAGGAATCTGGGAAGGTCATTCCAAGAGAAGAAGTGAAAGTTGATAGTGAAAATGTGACCAACATAGCTAGGGCAAGCAGGATGACTCGCAGTGGTAGTGTCTACACACCCCGTTTTGATGAGGCTCCGTCCAAGAAAACAACTACCAATACTGCTGTGTCGGTCGGAGATAAAGGTAAAGGGGTTGTTACTAATAAGGAAGACGCTGAATTCTTGAGGATAATCAGGAAGAGTGATTACAAAGTTATCGATCAGCTTCACCAGACTCCTTCGAAGATTTCCGTCCTATCCCTGTTATTGAATTCACCCGCGCATAGAGTCGCTTTGCAGAAGGTCTTGACTCAAGCTCATGTGGCTCAAGACATCACTACCGGCCAGTTTAATAGTGTGATTGCTAATATTACCGCCTGTAATACTCTCAGCTTCAGTAATGAAGAGCTGCCAAAGGAGGGTCTGAATCATAACCGTGCTTTGCATATATCAGTAAAGTGTCAGGAAGATAATTTAGCAAGATTTCTTGTGGATACTGGTTCTTCGTTGAACGTTCTACCTATGAGGGTTCTCAGCAAGATGGCTTACAAGGATACTGTGGTGAAGCCTACTTCTTTAATTGTCAAGGCTTTTGATGGTTCGCATAGATCGATTGTTGGAGAAGTTGACCTTCCGATTCTGATCGGTCCACACGTGTTCCAGATCACTTTCCAAGTTATGGATATTAATCCTAATTACAGTTGTCTACTAGGAAGACCTTGGATCCATGCCGCTGGGGCAGTAACTTCTACCTTGCACCAAAAGATGAAGTTTGTGGTTGATGACAAGCTGGTGATCATACATGGTGAAGAGGATTTAATGGTTAGTAATTTATCATCGTTCAGGTACATTGAGGCTGATGAAGACGCTTTGGAGACTTCTTTCCAAGCACTTGAAATTGCCAATGCTGTTCTAGTGGAAGTCGAAGAAACTGTGGGAGTCCAGAGTAGCCCATCTTTTGCATCGTTGAAGAGTACCAAATCGACAATCGACAGGGGCATTCCTGAAGGTTGGGGAGAAGTAATCAACGTCAAGGCAAAGACTAATCGCTACGGGTTGGGTTACAAGCCAACTCATGTTGAAGGACGTCCGAAGGTTTTCCAAGAGGTGTTTGTCAGTGGAGGTTATCAGGTCAATGCCATCGGTGACTATGACGAAGATGAAGATTTGAACAACCTGGTGTTTCAGAGTAATGTAGCATTGAGCAACTGGGAGGCCATAGAGATTCCAGTTATTTTTCCATTGTCAAAGTAATTTTTCATTTTTTCATTTCGTGTTTTCAAATCCATAGCTCTGCCCAAGGCTATTGGATCACTTTGTAGGGCCACCTTTACATTTCAAACAATTATTAATAAATGCATTTTGTTTCCGTTCCATTTTGTTTCACTAAGCGTCTTTTCATTTTCACCTTTTAAAATGAAATTGGCAATCTTTTCAAAAACAAACTAAAAACATTTTCATTTTATTTTGCATTTTCATGGAACATTTAATAAAATAAGCCTTTCAAACATGCAGTGACGTTACAACCATTGTTGAATCCAATGACTCTATTGTCTCTCCTGATTGGGATTCACCCATTTATCAAGCTGAAGATGAGGGTGAAGAAGATTTTGAAGTACCCGCAGAACTGACTAGATTGGTTGAGTATGAGTACACAGAGCTTCAACCACACAAGGAGCAGGTAGATTTGATTAATCTTGGCACAGATGAAGACAAGAAGGAGGTCAAGATTGGCGCAGTACTTGGGGCAGGGGTCAAGCAGAGATTGGTCAAGCTGTTGAAGGATTATGTCGATGTGTTTGCATGGTCGTATCAAGATATGCCCGGTTTAGACACAGATATTGTAGTTCACAAGCTACCGCTTAAGCCAGAATGTCCGCCTGTCAAGCAAAAACTTCGAAGAACGAGACCTGACATGGATTTGAAGATTCGAGATGAGGTTAAGAAGCAGTTGGATGCGGGTTTTCTTGCGGTTGCGAAGTATCCTGATTGGGTTGCCAACATTGTTCCCGTGCCTAAAAAGGACGGTAAGGTCAGAATGTGTGTGGATTACAGGGATCTGAACAAGGCTAGTCCAAAAGACGATTTCCCTTTGCCGCATATCGACACACTTGTCGACAATACAGCTAGTTTTGCAGTTTTCTCATTCATGGATGGTTTCTCCGGTTATAATCAGATCAAGATGGATCCCGCCGATAGAGAAAAGACTACATTCATCACTCCTTGGGGGACCTTCTGTTACAAAGTTATGCCTTTCGGTCTGAAGAACGCAGGGGCAACCTATCAGCATGCTATGACGACGCTCTTTCATGACATGATGCACAAAGAAATTGAAGTGTATGTGGATAATATGATTGCCAAATCTCATGATGAGGAGGAGCATTTGATTCATCTATTGAAACTCTTTGAACGACTCCGAAAATATCAGTTGAAATTAAATCCTGCTAAGTGTACTTTTGGTGTCAGATCTGGAAAGCTACTTGGTTTCATCGTCAGCCAACGAGGAATCGAGGTAGATCCTGATAAAGTCCACGCCATTCAAGATATGCCGGCCCCGCAAACCGAAACCCAAGTCAGAGGCTTTCTGGGACGTTTGAACTACATCTCCAGGTTCATATCTAACCTGACTGCTACTTGTGAGCCGGTATTCAAGTTGCTTTGCAAAGGTCAGACTGTTGATTGGAATCCAGATTGTCAGCGTGCGTTTGAGAAGATCAAGGATTACTTACAAAAGCCTCCTATCTTGATGCCTCCTGTTCACGGAAGACCATTATTTATGTATCTCACTGTTCTTGAGAAGTCTATGGGTTGTTTACTTGGGCAACACAATGAGACCGGACGAAAGGAACACGC
The DNA here is from genome assembly GCA_963859935.3 of Lathyrus sativus. Lineage (NCBI taxonomy): Eukaryota > Viridiplantae > Streptophyta > Magnoliopsida > Fabales > Fabaceae > Lathyrus > Lathyrus sativus. Next base: position 264,372,681 of record OZ012735.1, read on the forward strand.
TATATACTATCTGAGCAAGAAATTTACTGATTGTGAGAACCGATATTCACTGTTGGAGAAGACTTGTTGCGCGCTAGCATGGGCTGCTAGGCGTCTCCGGCAATATATGATGGGTCATACTACCATGTTGATTTCGAAGATGGACCCAATAAAGTACATTTTCGAAAAGCCTGCTCAGATAGGGAGGCTTGCTCGTTGGCATATGTTGTTGTCGGAATATGACATCCAATACGTACCTCAGAAAGCTATCAAAGGAAGTATATTGTCAGATTATCTTGCAGACCAACCAGTCGAAGATTATGAGCCTCTTAAGTTTGACTTTCCAGACGAAGACATTATGTGGGTATATGATTTCGACGAGCCAGAGCCAGAGCCCGAGGATGGTCCCGAACCGGGTCTCTGGTGGAAGATGATGTTTGATGGTTCCTCCAATTACAGTGGGCATGACATAGGTGCCGTTTTGATGAATCCAAAAGGTGGTTATACCCCATTTACAGCCAGGTTAGAGTTTGAGTGCACAAACAATGTCGCCGAATATGAAGCATGCATCCTTGGCCTTGAAGCAGCTATTGATCTCCGGATCAAACTTCTTGAAGTAAGTGGAGATTCAGCGTTGGTTATATATCAAGTGAAAGGTGAATGGGAAACCAAGAATGAGAAGCTGGTCCATTACAAAGCCTACATTGTGGAGTTAATTAAGTACTTTGATGAGATCAAGTTCGAACATGTTCCAAGGACTGAAAATCTTATTGCTGACGCCTTAGCCATGCTAGCATCCATGTGGAAGGTCAAGTTTGTCAATGAAGTGCCACTCATTCGAATCGAGCGTAGAAGGGAACCCGCCCACTGTCTGTTGATTGAAGAAGATGAAATTGATGAAAAGCCTTGGTTTCATGATATCAAGAATTATTTGCTCACGCGAGAGTATCCAGCAGACGCCTTTTATCTTGACAAAAGGACGTTGAGAAGACTAGCATCTAAGTTCTTCATCAGCAACGACGTACTATACAAACGAAACCACGACATGGTTTTGCTTAAGTGTGTGGATAGACGTGAAGCGGACATGTTACTCCAGGAGATTCATGAAGGGACGTTTGGAACTCATGCCAACGGTTATGCTATGGCCAAGAAACTCTTGAGGGCTGGATATTACTGGTTAGCTATGGAATCTGACTGCATCCGATACGCTAGGAAGTGTCACAAGTGCCAAATCTATGCGGACAAAATGCATGTTCCTCCTTCACCATTAAATGTTCTAACTTCGTCGTGGCCTTTCTCTATGTGGGGCATTGACATGATTAGGGCAATTGAGCCGAAAGCTTCCAATGGTCATCGTTTCATTCTCGTCGCTATTAACTACTTTACCAAGTGGGTGGAAGATGCTTCCTACGCCAATGTGACCAAACAAGTAGTTGCTCGATTCATCAGGAAAGAGATTATCTGCCGTTATGGGGTTCCGAGTCGGATCATTACTGACAATGGTACCAACCTGAATAACAAGACTATGAATGAATTGTGTGATACTTTCAAGATTGCGCATCACAATTCTTCTCCGTACCGTCCTAAGATGAATGGAGCTGTGGAAGCTGCGAATAAGAATATCAAGAAGATCCTTCAAAAAATGGTTAAGACTTACAAGGATTGGCATGAAATGCTACCGTTTGCTTTGCATGGATACAGAACTACTGTTCGAACTTCAACAGGGGCAACTCCTTTCTCATTGGTATATGGAATGGACGTCGTTGTTCCCATTGAAGTTGAGTTGCCATCTTTAAGGGTGTTGATGGAAGCAAAGTTAGATGAAGCAGATTGGGTTCAGGATAGATATGACCAGTTGAATCTTATTGATGAGAAGCGCCTGGCGGCTATGTGCCACGGCCAGCTATATCAGAATCGAATGAAGAGAGCTTTTGACAAGAAAGTTCGACCCTGGGAGTTCCGTCAAGGAGAGCTCGTACTCAAGAAGATCTTGCCAGTTCACAAAGACATGCGTGGGAAATGGATGCCCAATTACGACGGCCCATTTGTTGTTAAGACAGTTTTCTTCGGAGGATCGCTAATTCTTACTACAATGGACGGTGAAGAGCTCGCCCATCCTGTGAATTCCGATGCAGTCCGGAAATATTATGCCTAAAATAAAAAAAATAAAAAATAAAAAAAATAATAATAATGAAAAAAAAATGCAGTTCGCTAAGTTGAAAACCCGAAAGGGCGGCTTAGGCAAAAATGAGCGTCCCGGTGGATTGAAAACCCGAAAGGGCGGTCCAGGCAAAAGTTAGGGACAAAGGCATTTCACTACATTGGACGACACCAAGCATTGCAGACGCTTTTACAAAAATCCATTTCAAACCCAACCACTCTCTTCAGAAGCAAGGTTGTGGGTAGTCTCAGTCGTCAGGGTCAATAGGCCGTTGGATTCAATATAACCTTTCACATATTGCCAATTTCAAATTTGTAATTTCCCATGGAGCTATGCCTTTAGCAAGCTACCATTCTTCAATAAAAATTTACCTTTTGCTTTTCAACACCTTTGTGCACATTATCTCTATTTTATTTTTGTTATGCAATTTGCTGTTGTTAATAATTTGTGAACATGAAAAGTGTTTTTCAAAACTAAAATATATTTTCTCGAAAATACAGTTGGAAATGAAAGTTACTTTGACTTATGGAAATTTGTGAAGGATCTCTTCGTCCCTAGTAAATCTCATTATTGCATAAACATTTGTTCGTCACCAGCATTTTCCCAGTGTCAGTCCCCAGCGAGACTATAAGCTGACAACAGTTTGGACCGAGCCAGTAATCTCCAAGACAGCAGAGATTTTACCAGCATCTTCCCAGTGATAGTCCCAGCGAGACTTTAAGTTGACAACACTTTTGGGATCCTTCCGATAAATCCCCAGTGATCTCAAGACTACAGAGATATCTCCGGTATCCTCCAAGTGATATATGTTCTTGAAGACCCGTTCTCAGTGGAAGCATCTGTTCCTCAGTAAAATCGCATTCCTCGGGAATATTCCCCAGGAGGTTTCCATATTCTCCCCAAGAAGGTCTATTGATTTCTCCCCAGTAAGTCTGATGAACTCCGCAGGGAAGTTTGATATATCTTATCCCCAGTCGGATATAACTTTGCCCCAGGAAGTCGAGGTACTTTTCCCAGGAAGTTGCTACACTATCTCCATAAAGCTTCCTAGCTCCACATCTTCCCCACAGGTGGATATTTATTTTATCCCCGGTAGTCTCTGATCCTAAGAGTTCTTGAGCTAATTATGGTTCATGATAACAATCCTTCACGTGAAGTCATGACATCTTATCCTCATGCGGAGGTCATGAATCCCCAGTTGAAGTCAGGGCATCATACTCTCCGGTGAAGTCGTATCGCATCCCCATGTGGAAGTCATGATATTTTCTCCCCAGGGAAGTTAGAACTTTAAAGCCAGATTTGGTTCTACCATTAACTTTTCCTATTCTCGATAGATGTACTGTTGCGGAGGCCGCCGAGTATTCCTGTTGAGATGTTTATTTCATCTCATGTCTCCTTTCTCATCTGTTTTGTCAGCATAAACATAAGCATAAGTATGGCATACTCATTGCATGACAGTTTCATGAACATACATATTAGTATACACGTTGGCATACGCATTAGCATTTGCATGCTTGTTATTTATCGTCATCCTTGTCGTTACCGCCGAGTAACTGGGTTTGTCCGCTCTCTCCAAGTAGATCGTCAGCCCTAAGCATAAAATACCTACTTGTTTCCAGTTTCCCCACAGAGTTCAACCCTCGTGGACGATGGTTATTTCCGTTACCTTTCCGCGTTAAGATAAGGTAGTCCCCATTCGAGTTCGTGTCCTCAATGGAGTTTTGTTTATCAATTCTTTCTAGCCTAATTCTAGATCTAATTTCAGTCCCTTCGGTCACCGAACATACCTGGATGTGCATTTATTTTGCAATATCTCTCAAGAAAAGCATTTACAATCCTTTGCAGATATGCGACAGTTCTCGCCTGAGAAGCTTATCACTACATTGCACAATAGACAAGCAACAATTCCCAGCCGAGGATCTTATCACCTACCTTACACTTTACAATACACTCTACAATTGATCTTCTCATACTAGGAGCTCATTATTACATTACAGTGATCTAGATGTTTGCTATCATCACAACATTCTTGACAATTTACATTACAGTGATCTAGATGTTTGCCATCATCACGACCTTCTTTACAATTTATGTTACCTGCTATCACTCAGTGATCTAGATGTTTGCCATCATCACAACTTTCTTTACAATTTACATTACCTGTTACCACCTCTACAAGCAGTTCTCACCCGACAAGCTTATTATTGCCGCTCTTGCAAATAAGCGGCATTTCTCGCCCGAGAAGCTTATCCTATCTTCGTTATGACTTGCAGCAAATGGCCATCTCCAGCGAGCAGTTTGGCTTCCATTTCCTGTATCATTTTGAAGAAAGGGGAGGTTTGAGCAGAATCATATTCAGGAGAGTATGAATCTTGAAGTATGAGGAAGTTCAGTTTACCCTTTAGTAAAAGAAGAATCTGAATCATATGTCCAAGGTGGCGACCTTAGATATGAAGAGGTTTATTTATTAGATAAGCAACGAACTCTTTATTTGAGAGCTTATCCAGTTTGGCATATAAGTCCCTTCCAACGATAAGTGGCTATTCTCTCTCGAGAAGCTTATCAGGGCATTTCCCATTAAAGTCCATTTATTTTGGCATACAGCCGGTTTTACCCTGTATATTTTCTACGGATTCCTAAGTTCTGTTTGATCCTGTCACGAGGGAAAGTTTACAAAAAGCTTAGATGTTATTCTTTGCTCAATGCTCTAGCATTCTGTTGATCGATCTTACAGTCTGGTCGATCCAGTTTTACGTTTTATCCTAGAGTATCAGTCGGTCACGCCTGAACCTGTTGAGCAATTACTATTAAATTTTCCCAGTGGAGGTCGTCTCATCGGTGCCATCTCCATTGAGGATCCCGTTCGTACTGTTCCCGTTCTGAAAGCGACAATGGGTCGTGCTCGCACCAGTTGGCCATCGCTTTAGAATTCCCCGGTGTCGTATTGTAGTCCTAGCGCGTCATATTCCCCAGTGTGTGTTGTTCTTCGCGTCTGTCCCCTGTGCAGTCGTGTCGTCTGCATCATTGCATTTATCATTCCATCATACGCATCATACTAGATTCATGGCATTATCAGCATTATAGCCTGTTTGTTTTGTCCCTAGCATTGCATATCGCCGCATCTAAGGGCAAAATTTTCGGTTAAATATATTTAAATCCCTCCACCATTATTCCTCGAGTCTCTGCCGCTCAAATCATCCGGTGAAGCTATTTAAATAGGGGCAACTGTAATACCCCAAATTTTACCCTCATATTAGTCGGTTCATGTCGCATAATTCTCATTTTTGTATTCGCTAACTATTGACAGGTTGCATAGTCTGTTTATTTTGCAGGAATTACATCAGGGGTACTTTAACTGTGAAAAGCGGCCAAATGGTCATTTATACGTCGTTGGCTGACAGTTCTTGAAGTTAATCTGTCATCAGGGATTTATCGAATAATTAGAGCCCCTCTTTTGAGTTCTTTATTTTCTTTGAGAATAGACAGAGATTCACGGTAATTTTTGGCATCAGGATTTTTGAGATACGGTAATTAATTCAACTGGCCGAGACTCTGTCGACAGTTGAGTTCCGAGACATTTATTTTGTCACTTGGGTTCGAGTATGTTTGAGACATTAAGCTGGTTCGGTTCAAATCGGGACAAGATTCCATTCGGCGGAATTTATGTTTTAATCAATATTTAATTCTCTGTTTCTGCTGCTATCCGCCAGTTATTTTTGAAGCCAAAGCAGTAGAATTTCGGGTTCGTATTCGGGTTTTGATTTCTGTTTGATTGAGGTTTCTGGGCCTAGTTGGTTTATGGTTTGGGATTTTATCAGAGACGCAAATTGAATTTTAATGCGGAATATATTTCTGTTTTCACTGTTAATTGGATTTCTCTGCTTTTGCTATTTTACTTCGTTCAAGGCCGATACTGTTTCTATCATCAGGCACAACTTAAGTTGGGCAGGAAATTTGGGCAATTGGATCTGGTTGATGAAGTTTAATCGGGAATGGTGTCGGAAGCGTAGCTAGTCGGATAAATTGGAGTTAATAAAAATTTGGAGTTTCGTTCCATTTATATGTTTTAATTTAATCGTATTGCATTGCACTGTCATTCTAAGTTAATTTCATTTAGTTCTATCTTATTTTTTCCTTTCATTTTTAAAAATAAATCATTTCATTTTAAGTTTCTTTCATGTTAAAATAAATCATATCATTTTGAATTTCGTTTCATTTTATTTTAAATAAGATCATTCTAAAGAAAAATAATAATAACTTATTTCATTGGTCACATTTTTATTTGTAATTGTTTAAATTAATTTTATCTTCACGTTCAATATTGTTTTTGTTTTTATTTATTTTGCGTAACAAAAGTGATAGTTAGTAATAATGTTTAGTTTACAATACTGTAAAGAAAAAAAGGGATTATTATTATAATTATCATAAAGCATTAAAATTACATTAAAAAAACATTTAATTACATTTTGCATAAAATTAAAATAATTCTAAAGGTCCTAAATTTTTCGTCCGACTTCTCCGACCTTCCGATTAAGTCATTCCAAACCTGCAATATCGACACAAACATAACGAAATGGAAATAATGTTAGAGATTGATTTTTAACACCCTCAGAACATTGTCATCATCGGGTGTCGGGAGGGCACGACAGATGCCGCAGCCGAACTCCCATTTCCAAACTCGACTCGACACTAGACCGGTAATATTTGTTCTTAGTTACGGGACAACCGAGAAAAAGAGTAAAAAGAAGTGTGAGCCGAAATGATTTTTGCCGAAAAATTGTTTTGAACGGATTGCCAACATTAATCCACATCCATTCCATCAAGTAAATATCCGTGGATATCCGTAACCAAAGCCCAATCCGGAATCAGCTTCTGGATATCCAAATCCAACACCTGAAAGTCAATAAACAAAATTCAAGGGATTCAACCAAAAGTTCCGTAACAGCAAGCGAGCAGCAAACAAACCCGCGAATAACTTTCTGGAAAAACAGCCATCACGAATTCAGCAAGACAACAATAAAGATGTCACAAGCAAAATGCAAAGCCAAAATCAACAAGTTGGTGCCACAAATTCCAGCAAGCCTGAGAGTTCTGCTAAATTAACGTATTGCATCATAACAAAGTTACCAAAAATCCTGCATTCGAAACCAAATCAAATCCGGCCCAACAAACACAGATTCGAGATATAAATGAGAGACGGGTGAGGATTCAAAAGCTAAGTTTCGTACACAAGAAGAACGGCGCCGTAAGGGTTCAGAAAAAAGCTTACCATACAAAAACAGTGGAAGCATCAGAACATCAAATCATCCGTCAACCGCGAATCAAACCCAAAAGAGAGAGGAGATCGGAAAACGGCGCATCAGACCTTTGGACTCAGAAAGCTCTTCGAGCTTGTCATCATCGCCAACCGTTAAGGAGGTTCAGAAGCCCTTTTCGACTTCATCATCACCTCAAATAGAAGACGAAGAGGAAAATCGTGAAACGCCATCGGATACTCCGTCATTCGCCTGTAGCCGTAAAGTAGAGGGTGAGTTTCTTCGGTTTTCGGTGATATTTTCTTGTGTTTGGATTTTGTTTCAGGTATCAACAAGGAAAGACGGACATGCAGGGGACAAGGAGGAGGAAAGCTCCGTCGGAGCTTCCATGGTAAATCACGGCATGTCGAGAAGAAGATGATAAGCCTTTAACATACGGGCTGTTTATGTGGCTGTTCAGTGGGTTTAACTTAGTTATTATTTTGTTTTGTTTTTCGTACCATTTTGTTATAATAATTAAATAATACTTAGTGTAATTAATTAGGTTATAACAATTCACATGATTCATAGCGTTAATCAAATCATTAGTTTAATAGGATAAATATTAATAGGATTATTCTTCACATAAAAATAAAATAAAGGAATAGTTATTAGGATTTAGCCAAGACTTCTAGTTACCATAAAAAATTGAGGAAATTTTTCTCAAAATCATTTAAGGTAAAAAAGTTTTTTCTAATTAAATTAAAAATTATTTGGTTATTCTTTAGATGGAAATTTCAAAAATATTAGTTTTAAGTTTAGCGTTTCATTTAATAAAACTTAATTTTTTCTTTCCATTTTATTTTATACATTTTTTTTTTGAAGTTAATACCATTTTCCTTAAGTCAAATTCAATTAAAATTATTTTCTTTACTAAAACAAAAAAAAAAAGCTTAAAACTAAATTTTTTTAATTAAAACTACTAAACATTTCTTTAAAAATTAAAATTAACACTTTTTTAATAGTAATTGAATTTTGCCTTTTTCTAAAATATTTAAACTAGAGTTTTTTTAAAATTAAAACTAAAACATTTTAAATTTTGAATTAAATTTTCTTTTTGAAATTAAAATTAAGATTAAATTTTTAGCTAAACTTCCTCTTTCAAAATTAATCAAACCATATCTCCAAATTGCACTTTGTCTTTCTTTTCAATATTAATTGTTTTTCACTAACATTCTCTGTTTCTCTCTTCCCAGTATACATAAATGCTTATTTCGAGTTATTGTGTCCCATGGATGTATTTTACGCGAGGTCATGGTCGCGGTTGTTTTATTTTTGCATTCTTATTTTGGAATCTGTAATTTACGCGAGGCTATCGTCGCATTGCACTTATTCTTTACAGTTTTCTTTATTTTCCGCACTTTAATTCTGCAGTATAGTAATTTGCCGTATTTTGCATGTTTTTACCGTTATTTTCCTTCCGAAGGAATTAGGATTAACAGTTTGACCGTCGAGTCAATAACCCTAGTTTCAACCATTTCAAGACCCTAATTAGCTTAGGTGTCCCGCCGTGGATAAAATTGCCTTTTACCCTAGCTTGTAGGTCAAAGAGCCACCGTGCTCTGTTTAGGTTTTCCCGCTGTAGAATCCCTAATTTAACCCTAAATTTTCAATTAACAAATTCAACATAGAAATAGGAGTTTCAAAGACTCCACGTAAGCGTGTCCTTAAGATACGTTTATTCCCCATTGAAACCTTGACCACAGTCAAAAAGTTTCTAACCTCCCTTACGAGGGGAACTACGATTACTCTGATTCCATTCCCTATCCAGGATACGTAGGCACAAGATGCGACGTCTTGCCGAGTAAACTTAGGACTAACCCTTAGGTCTTTTAGGTCACTCTATCCCTTAGCTCAATATATATTAAAGCAGATAATAAATAAAAATAAAAGGCATACAATAAACAAAAGGTTCCTGTAGAGTACTACAGAAGTTTAGGGTGCTAGTACTTTCCCTAAGCTTAACCAACCCCTTACCTAGGTCTCTCCCCGCATTATGTTTACGATGCAAAATTAGGTTTTTCCTCTTTTGACCTTTTCCTTCGGATAAATCAAAGAGCGGTTGTGAATCAAGAATTGTGATTCAAACTAATTAATAGTTTGATATCCTATTTCCACCGCAACAGTTAGGTTATCAGTGCCATCAGCGGGGATTTTTCTAGAATCTTTTTGCCCTAAGGGTTTAGTGACTCTATAGGAAGGGAAGAAGTCTTTAATGGCAGAATAGTCAAGACCTATAAGGGGTAAAGGGCCAGACATGGCCAAAGGTTTACCTGCAACAGTAACGGGAATGATTACCTGCGATTCATAAATGTGGCGTTTCTCTTCTGTTAGGGGTTCGCGAATGAACTGTTGGTTCTTCACTACCTGGGGACCGCTCAAGCTGGAAAAGGGAGGAAGAGTTGATGCAGAGGTTTGTCCTTTGAGTTGCATTTTCTTCTTTTGATGATCAGCCATTTTTTAAGGAAGTAAAAGTTTTTTGGTTAGGGAAGCAGAAGATTAGAGGAAGAAAAATGCAAGAATGATACAGAGAAGTTGGAAAAATAAAAATATCAGAGGAGAATTACTTATATAGTGTATGGAAGATTGAAAGTTTTTCATCATTAAGGGGCTAGAGTTAGTGGGCCACGTGTGCGCTTGGATATAGGGTGGCAGAGATAGTAGTTGCAATTCACGTCCCCGAGGTTGAAAAGGTGATGATGGCCCACGAATTTGGTGGTTCCCGAGAAAATCGCCATGATGAAAATGACGTCAGAAACGTGCATCAAGGTGGCGGAACAGTAGCTTGCGTGTTCCTCTCTATTTTTTTTGCTTCTCTTTCTTCCCTTTCACCTTCCTGGACTTGCATTGGTTGAAAGAATATCAGACGACACGTATGAGGACAATCGGCGTCGAAAGTCAGACGCTGTCAAAAAATGTGCTTTTCCACATCAGAAGTCGAAAAGACATTTTTGGGGGGCAATTTGTTAGCTCCTAATTTTGACGCCCCATTTAGAAGAAAGGAATTCAAGATAAAAGGCCAAGGATAAGTTGAGAACAAAAGACTGGTCAAAAGATGTAAAGCAGCCAAAAGAAAAAGTCGAAGAACTCACCCAGAAGCTAGGAGTTCGACCGCTTGCTGCTGTGGATGGTTCATCGAAGGATTTGAAATTCAAAAGTTGGAGGGAACGGTTTTTTCCAAATACTTAAAGAAGACACGTGGCACCTTATGAGCAGTAGAATCCATGCATTGTGACAAGTGGTGAGAGGAGGTGATGTTGGAGGTTATTAGAAGTTATTTTTTTACTACTATAAATAGGATGTCTTAGACATAAGCAATGTGTGTTGTAATTTAATATTGTACAAATTACTCTTAAAATTACTCCAAGTATTCGAACATTGAGAAAGCGAGTATTATAGAGAATGTACGTGATGTAAACACACCATCTTTTACCTTAATGAAAATTACTTTATTTTGCTTTAAACTTTACAAAGTTTTTATTGTCTTTGCACCTTTCTTCCTTACTTTCTTCCTTACTTTCTTCCTTTCTCCTCTTTTCTTATGCAATTCCTTTCTCTTCGCCCTCAATCTAATTTCCCCTCTCTAAACAAACTTTCTTCTTTCTTTTATTGAAAGCTTTATTTTATCTTTTAAGTTATTCCGTAGTCGAATAGATGTTTCTTTAAGATTCTTTTACCCCAATACTGTTCGAGTGTAGAACTTGGATAGATTTTCAAAATAAAATCCTTTAGCATATGTCCTAGGATCAATCTGATCGATCCTGTGAGTCACCAAAGTTAGATTTGGAAGATCAGCGGTTGTTTTCCGATTTTCAGGGGAAACACACGCGCGCTACACTGATGTATTCAACGAGTCTATAGCCTTGGGCGACAAGCCCGGGTAATCTATGAAATTTCATCGGGATGGGGATAGATCATTGCAATTGTTGGTCTTCAACGAGGAATTCCTAGTAAGCACAAGTCACCAGCTCGCGTTGACTATGTCCCTGCCCTTTGTACACACCGCCCGTCGCTCCTACCGATTGAATGGTCCGGTGAAGTGTTCGGATTGCGGCGACGTGGGCGGTTCGCTGCCCGTGACGTTGTGGGAAGTCCATTGAACCTTATCATTTCAAGGAAGGAGAAGTCGTAGCAAGGTTTCCATAGGTGAACCTGCGGAAGGATCATTGTCGATGCCTTACATGCAGTCAAACACGTGAATTAGTTTGAACACATACAGTGGGCTTGAGGTGTTCCACACCCCGGCCTGCCACTGGTTTTGGAGGCGGACGACGAAGCGCGTTCCTCTCTGTCCCAAAACTCAAACCCCGGCGCTGAATGCGTCAAGGAATTTTAACTTTGCTCTGAGCGCATCCGCATGGCACCGGAGACGGTTTCCGTGCGGGCTGCGTTTTGACACATTATATAGAATGAATCTCGACAACGGATATCTAAGCTCTTGCACCGATGAAGAACGTAGCGAAATGCGATACTTGGTGTGAATTGCAGAATCCTGTGAATCATCGAGTCTTTAAACGCAAGTTGTGCCCGATGCCATTAGGTTGAGGGCACGTCTGACTGGGTGTCACATATCGAAGCCTCCTGCCAATTTCCTTTTGACAGGTATTGTGCACGGTGGATGTTGGCCTCCCGTGATCTCTTTCGTCTCATGGTTGGTTGAAATTTGAGACCTTGGTAGGGTGTGCCATGATAAATGGTGGTTGTGTGACCCACGAGACCAATCATGCGCTGCTCTATTGAATTTGGCCTCTTTTACCCATATGTGTGTTTCTAAATGCTCATGATGAGACCTCAGGACATGCGGGGCTACCCGCTGAATTTAAGCATATCAATAAGCAGAGGAAAAGAAACTAACAAGGATTCCCTTAGTAACGGCGAGCGAACCGGGATAAGCCCACCATGAGAATCGGTCGCCCTCGGCGTTCGAATTGTAGTCTGGAGAAGCGTCCTCAGCGGCGGACCGGGCACAAGTCCCCTGGAAGGGGGCGCCGGAGAGGGTGAGAGCCCCGTTGTGCTCGGACCCTGTCACACCACGAGGCACTGTCGGCGAGTCGGGTTGTTTGGGAATGCAGCCCCAATCGGGCGGTAAATTCCGTCCAAGGCTAAATATTGGCGAGAGATGAAGGTGTGAAATAAACACAAGAAAGGGGGGATTGAATTGGGTTTATGCCTTCTTATAAACCTTTTTGATTTCTTGTCTTCTTCTTAACTTGATGCTTTTATGCGCTTATATTAAATATATTGCGGAAGCATAAATAACAAAGCATACTGAAAGAACACAAGATATATCCTGGTTCACTTGAGCAACTCTCAAGCTAATCCAGTCCACCCTTCCAAGGTGATTTCGCCTTACTCACTGCAAGGACTTAATCCACTATAACCAAACAGATTACAGTTGCACAAGCTAACTGCAAGTGACTAACAACTTGACAATGACACGTTCAGGGATCCCCAAGGATATAACGTTCATTGACACCTTAATAGAATCCGATCACTAAAGATCTCCTATTAGGATTTCCACAAATGACTACTGTCACTTGTCATCTCAAGTATACTGATCTTCACAAGATCACTTGAGGAACCACTAATTCTAAAATAGAATTTGTGTTGCCGGAGATTACATAAGTGCTTCTCAAATAAGCAGATTACTCCTAATTAAGTTCCTAGCAAGTAATGAGCAACAACTCCTTGCTTTCTAATATAAAAACTAAATCTAATAATAACTCTCTAAGAGATTATTAAAACATAGCTTTTATATTACTTAAGAGCTTTTCTTCATGGCAACAGTAGCACAACAACGCAAGTAGCAAATACGAGCAACAGCTCCAGCCACTTAGTAACCACTTCAGCTCACCAAGCAACATTTGAATAATCAAATGATTCTGCCTTTATAGTGCTTCCAAGAATGACGTTGTGAGGATAGAAAAGTCCTTTCTATTTCCAACGGTCATATTTCAACGGATAGATAAGCACGTGTTGGATGACATCACTTTCTTGTCCTTTTCTTGCAACGGTAATATTCCATTTAACAGCTTGGACAAATTTGCTTCTGGCTTGGTTCTTCTGATGATGTTACAGATGAGTAGTTCAGAAACTACTTTGGTATAGATAGCATAGTAAACATCAGATTCTGACTTCAGCACTTTGTTCATCAGAGTTGATAGCAACAGCTCATCTGATTGAACACGTCTTGTCTGGTGAAGCTTCATAATCTTTCTTCTTCAGAGTCTGGTCTTCAGAGTCTTTTGCACTTGGTCTTCAGAGCCTTCAGCCTTTAGAACTTCAAGTCATCAGAGTCTTCATCACAAACTTCTTCAGATGATTATATCTTCAGAGTCTTGACCTTCAGAACATGCCTTCAGAGTCTTGACCTTCAGAGCATGACTTCAGAGTCTTCAGAGTCTTGACCTTCAGAACATGTCTTCAGAATCTTCAGAGTCTTGACCTTCAGAACATGTCTTCAGAGTCTTCAGAGTTTTGTCCTTCAGAACATGTCTTCAGAGTCTTGACGCACTTGGTCTTCAGAGCCTTCAGCCTTCAGAACTTCAAGTCATCAGATTCTTCAGCACTTCAGTTCTTTAGAGGGCTCACTCTTCAGAGACGCTCGTTAGCTTCCAGATCAGATGCACAACTCAGATCAGAATCCACAGATGCATTGCAACTGCAATATCCAGCATCCTTGATTCTTTATTGAACATGATCAGATGCAGAAACAAACTTGCTTCTTTACTGAGCTTCATTTGCTTTTAGATCAGATGCACTTCTTCAGATTATAAACCACAGGAGCATTGCAACTGCAATATACAGCATCCTTGGTTCCTTACTGATGGTGATCAGATACATAAGCAAACTAGCTTCTCCCAAGCGCTTCATGAAGTTACACATAGTAATTCCATATATTACTAGCTGCACACGTTGCTTTTGTTTGTTTGGTCTAATATATTTAATTTAATATGACCTGCACATAACAAACATTAAACCATAAAATGGTTCTTTCACAAATACTCAATTGTTATCATCAAAACATAGAGATAATCCTGTAGAGACAAATCTTGCTCTTACAATCTCCCCCTTTTTGATGATGACAAAAACATGTATTTTGATAGAACATTTTATACAGGGTAATCACCAAGCATTAACCTATTCAGAGTTCTAAGCAACTGCTCCCCCTGAATGTGTTAATCTTAAAAACATTTTTATGCTTGTTCAGAGACATACTCTGATCCCAAGACTTACAAAATATAAATTTGATAAAACACAATCAAATAGAATAGAATAGAAGGAATACTTCCCTACAATATAAGAGAGCATAAGTCTTCAGCATCTGGACTAGTTCAGCAGAACTTCCATCTTCAAATCTTTAGAACTTGTTTTCTCTAAACATCATATCAGAGTCATATAACTTCAGAATCTTCTAAAGCGTTTTCTTTTGTTCTTCAGAATATTTGTTTCTTCTTCAGATGAGAAACTCCCCCTGAGTTTCAGACTGGGTGAAGATCAAATATACTGCCTTGTGAACCTTCCTGGGAGAACTCCCCCTGGCTACAATAGATCAGATATTTGGATCTTCTGAGCTTTATACAGTCTTGATTCTTGCTTTCTCAGATTTTCTTTCATCTCAGATTCTTGGTCTTATCAGAGCTCGATGCATTGATCAGATTCACTTCTTGATCTTTTGAAGCATAGTCTGATCCCAATTAGTAAGCTTTTGAATCTGATACCAATGTTGGTTCTAAGACAGATACCAATACATGATACTCATGATACTGAGTCTGAATCCAAATCTTGCTTCTATGAAGATTTCTGATTCTTTACGCTCTGATTATCATATTCACAGACAATTTACATCTTCTGAACAGTATGATTCCAGATGACTTTAACTTTCAGATCTCTGAACAGTATCGGGTCCATCTGATTCTGAATCTATGTTCATGAAGTGTATAACTTCTATTATATGAACACCAGTTCATTTGAACTCAGATTTCTTTCATTTATCCTGTTTAGAATGCCTAGTGAACTTGTTCAGAGTTCCTTGGAAAACATCAAACAAACAATTAGTAATAAACGCAGTTTATATGTTTTTGCATTCTCTTTCAGGTTATAGAATATATCAAAGTTATATTCTATTTCTCAAAAACATTTTCCATTTCTCCCCAAGTTATATTCTATTCTTCCAGATAATATCAAAATCATCTTTCATTTCTCCCCCTTTTGACATCATCAAAAAGTTTGAGTTTTTCATCAAAACAGATTAAAAAAAATTTTCTCTTTTTAAAGTCAGAAATTAAAAAGATAAGAGTTAAGAGATAACACCTGAGAACTTAATCATCTTTCATTTCTCCCCTTGAGAACTTAATTCTTACAGGTTGATACCAATTAAGGTAGGTTGATATCTTTTCTCAGATTTCATCTTCTATATCTCCCCCTGTTTCTTTGAGAGTGACAAATCTTCAGAATTTGTAGAAGCATGCTCTGACGAGGATTGTTGACAGGTTTCTATTCAACAGAACTTTCTCTGACAACTTGTTGTACATCCTTCATAGCTTGTTGATCTCCTCTAATCTTACTAATGTCACGTTCTCAACGTGCAAAAGTAGTTTCACAAGAGAATCCAACTACAACATTTTGCTTAGTCTTTTTAGCATCTTCAGCTTCTTGTACTAATCTGGAAGTTTCGTTTCTGAAATTTTCCTCTGCTAGATTTAGACAAGAAGGTTGAAAACTCTTCTTCCTTCTAGCTTGATCTTGATACCAATAATTCCAGTCCTTAGAACAACTTGAAATGCATCCAATTTCAGAGTCTAATTACTTCTGAAAAAATATCTCAAGAAGTCTCAAGTTCCAGAGTTGAAGTGCTTGTTCTGGCCTTTGCTTTGATTCTTGATTCTGCGCCCAGAATCTTCTGTATCTTCACTCAAACATCTTCTAAAGTTTTGCTCAGAGTTATCTGACGCTTTGCTTCATCTTCTAATAGAATCTTTTATCCAGATCTTCTGATGGTCTACAACTTCAGATTTGCTCAGATCTTTAGAAACCATCTGATATCATTTGAAGGTGATGTACCAACTTTGTGCATTCTGATCCTTCAATCTTATGTGTATGAGAGTCCTTCAGCTGACTCTTTATCCAGAGCATCTGATACTTCAATTAGCATCTGATGTATTTTGCTTCTTTAAGGGAGAGTGCTATCCAGAGGTACTTTTGCAACTAACTTTGACTTCAGTAACAACAGCATAACAGAAACCTACTAAAAATAGTTATCTTGTTTTCTGCAACACAGAGTCACGTTAGTAGTACCTTTCAGATACCTCAGAAATCTCTTAACAACTGTTAAATGAGATTCTTTAGGATCTGATTGGAATCAAGCACATATACATATACTGAAAAGAATGTCAGGACTAGAAACAGTAAAATACAGAAGAGTACAACTCATACCTTTGTAGAGCTTCTGATCTACCATTTTACTAACCTCTTTCTTTCTCAGAGTGTACGTTGAATGCATGAGAGTCTTAGCTGACTACTCTCTGACAGATTATTCTTCTGTCTGCTACATTCTTTATCTGATTCCTCTTTTGGTCTTCATCTTCTGATCATCCATCTTTGGATGCCGATGATCATGCTTCTTTATCTTCAAAATGACTTGTTTCCAGATGAAAGCTATATCTTCTTGCACCAAGAATTTATCCTTTGAACAGACGTGGTTGATCATCATAAATTATCATCAAACCAAGATGAATTTCTAGATTTGAATAACAATCTTGTTCTTATCAATCAGTATCTGAGGGAGACTTCTTCTTCTAGAATTCTCGTACCAACTGAAGGTGTGAGAACTTCTGAGTACCAATAGAAGGAGTAGGATCTTCTGCTAAATCACCTTAGGTTTCTCCACCTTTGGTTTCTGATTCCAAGCTTGTTATCAAAACTTGAATCTTAGCATCAGTGCTTCATTAGATAATACCTTATACCAATTGAAGCTTTCAGAATAATATGCATTAAGAGAGATACGAATTGCATCTGGTACTGATCAATCATTCTGACTACAGTATTGAATACTTTCATCAAACATGATTACCAATATTTCCTTTCTGAATTAGCTTCAGAAACCTTCAAAGCTTCTGCTTAATCTTCTGAAGAGATTCTCTACATCAGACTTTCTAACCATAAGTATTTCTGTTATGTTAGTAAGTTCTTCTGATCATCAACAGAAGGTTGGAGAAAAATAAGAGTCCGATATCAACTGATAAGAGTCTGATACCAACTATGGAAATGATTCCTTGCATTAGATCCTCTGCTTCAGATCTATGCAGCTTAGCTCTAGAGAATGATTCAACCAATCGTTCATCCAGAGGTATGCTTCAGATCAAACCAGATCTTCATTCTTCAGGTGTCCTTATTATCCAGAAGTGAGCTATGTTGCTGACATATCAACCAACTGCTCAGAGTCTTTTATAGAGTTGCTTCTCAACAAACTTTCAGAATCTCCTGTTAGCGTTGCTTCATCAGATTCTTCTGTAATTTTGCCTCTGTAGCTTTTCTTCTGAGTCTATACTGATACCAACTTAAGTGTCTTCAGTATCCTGCCTCAGTTGCTTTGCTTCTGATGCTTTGAACTATCTTCTATAGCTTTGCTTCAGAGTCACCAACAATTGAAAGAGAGATGTCTTGATTGACAGAGCCTCTACAAAATCAGTGTTACAGAACCTTCTGTACAGCTACTGATCTGACTTCACTAGCCTCTTCTAGAATGCTAGTTTTAGCTACTGCCTGCATACACTCAACAAACTCCTTTCCAAGTGAAGTATATGGTTCTAAATAGAAGTATCATCAATGTAAATAAATCTGACAGATTTAAAATATCTTTCTTAATAGTCTTTAAGAAGAAGAGTAGTAACAACTTTACTTTTGACAAAATAATTTTCAAAAAGAAACCTGGGAAGTTGATAAACATATACTTCTTCTTCAATAAAACCATTTAAAAGTATTTTTAATATTCATCTGATTCATATTGATGTTATACTGATCAACGAACGAGATGAAAAGAATATGAATTCTAACCTTGTCACAAAAGCATATGTCTTCTGTATAGTCAAGAATTTCTTGCTGACAATCTTTGAGAAGAAAGAATCTTGTTCTTGTGGAATCATCCTTCTTTCCAATGAATGTCTCTTCTGGAAAAGAAGATTTGATTCTGGGGGAAACTTCTCAGAGTTGATTCTTCAGAAACAGCTAATTGAATAGCATCTGGAGTAGCTCCTGATTCTTCAGCTGGAACACATTCTGCTTCTGATTCTCTAACATCTTGTGAGACAAACCAGTAACAGCAACTAAAGTAGAATATTCTGAATAACTCTTCTTGAACAGATCTCAATTCCTTTGTTAGAGTTCTGCAGCATCTTCATCAACACAACAACATCCATCTGATTCTTGAGAGACATCCTCAGAGCACAGATAATCTGATCTTCATGTGTAGAGAGCATCTAGCTTCCATCAGGCTTCATCTTCTGAATTTTTCTGCTTGAAACAAATACAGATCCAATCTAGATACAGTTATCATCAAACTTAGATGCATCAAAAGACACAGTCTGACTGACAATTTTGCTCTTACAATGCTGAGCTAACATGTAAGGAGTTAGATTATCAGAGTTGACATAACATCTGCTCTTGAAAAAGAATGTTTACTGACTTATTCAAATTGAATAACCCCAGAAACTTAAATCCTTTTTACATTTGACAGAATGACTACTGTCATTGTATCTTTCCTCATATCTTTATTTCTCAAAACATTCATTATGAATTTCTGAAAAATAATGTCTGATAGCATCTGACCAATTTCAGTTTGTTCAACATCTCGAGTTAATAGAACTTAATTGTCCATGCTACTTCTAATGAGATCTTCTGAATTCATCATATCATCATAATCCAGATGAGTTAGAAACACTGCCTTTCTAGAAACCTCTGCAGAATTCTTTGAAGCTCTTCAAGGAGAGCAACTTTCAAATGTTTTGGATCTGAAGAATCATTTCTTCCAGATTTGAATATTTTTCTAAACTTACCCTTTTCTGCAGACTTCATTCTGGCGTTCTGATGAATAGGATTCATTAGCCAACAATATATCTTTTCTTACTTAAGATAAATCCCAATGAGTTGTCATGAGAAAGTCAAGTGTGGACTAATCCGTTTCTTGAAAACATCTCATACTCACTAGAATTAATCTTTAGAGATCAAGAATTATTGCTTGCAGAAGATTTATCTTTGAGCAAATATGTTGTAAATCCAAACGTATTTTCAGATCAGCATTCAACAGATATATCTTCTTATCTGATGAATCTATCCTGTCAACTGATTCTTCATTCTTCTTTCAGAATCTTCTGGAGGAGATTTGCTGTTGAAGGCTTCAACACTTCAAATTTCAAACTTCATAGAATCAGTGACTTGCTCAAGGTAACTCAATAGATTACAATTTTAGTACTCATTATCCTCAAAAACTGATATGAGACTGAAATTGTAAGAACGGTGAAATATCCCCAAAAGTATTTCTTCACACAGCCTATGGATCTTTATCTGACACTGTTAGGTGTTTGATATCCATCAATAACAGAACCAGAGCTCTGATACCAATTGAAGGTGTGAAATAAACACAAGAAAGGGGGGATTGAATTGGGTTTATGCCTTCTTATAAACCTTTTTGATTTCTTGTCTTCTTCTTAACTTGATGCTTTTATGCGCTTATATTAAATATATTGCGGAAGCATAAATAACAAAGCATACTGAAAGAACACAAGATATATCCTGGTTCACTTGAGCAACTCTCAAGCTAATCCAGTCCACCCTTCCAAGGTGATTTCGCCTTACTCACTGCAAGGACTTAATCCACTATAACCAAACAGATTACAGTTGCACAAGCTAACTGCAAGTGACTAACAACTTGACAATGACACGTTCAGGGATCCCCAAGGATATAACGTTCATTGACACCTTAATAGAATCCGATCACTAAAGATCTCCTATTAGGATTTCCACAAATGACTACTGTCACTTGTCATCTCAAGTATACTGATCTTCACAAGATCACTTGAGGAACCACTAATTCTAAAATAGAATTTGTGTTGCCGGAGATTACATAAGTGCTTCTCAAATAAGCAGATTACTCCTAATTAAGTTCCTAGCAAGTAATGAGCAACAACTCCTTGCTTTCTAATATAAAAACTAAATCTAATAATAACTCTCTAAGAGATTATTAAAACATAGCTTTTATATTACTTAAGAGCTTTTCTTCATGGCAACAGTAGCACAACAACGCAAGTAGCAAATACGAGCAACAGCTCCAGCCACTTAGTAACCACTTCAGCTCACCAAGCAACATTTGAATAATCAAATGATTCTGCCTTTATAGTGCTTCCAAGAATGACGTTGTGAGGATAGAAAAGTCCTTTCTATTTCCAACGGTCATATTTCAACGGATAGATAAGCACGTGTTGGATGACATCACTTTCTTGTCCTTTTCTTGCAACGGTAATATTCCATTTAACAGCTTGGACAAATTTGCTTCTGGCTTGGTTCTTCTGATGATGTTACAGATGAGTAGTTCAGAAACTACTTTGGTATAGATAGCATAGTAAACATCAGATTCTGACTTCAGCACTTTGTTCATCAGAGTTGATAGCAACAGCTCATCTGATTGAACACGTCTTGTC